>JAOWCC010001634.1:143783067-143977623 GCA_030867875.1 Actinernus sp. WN-2022
CATAGCCAAAGGATTCTGAATAATAAGTTGATTTGATTTATTTGTGGAGGTGTATTGGGACGTTCAAAGTTGCCCAAAAACGTGTATTGGGTTGCCTGTGGACCAACATATATAATATATATAATAATAGATTTATATAGCGCTGTTTCTTCGAAAATCCAAAAGCGCTTTACATTCTGTAAAAACATATTAAAACTATAACCACTGATGTAGTTAACTATGATAAGATTAAAAATATATCTATATATAAAAAACAAACGAATAAAAATATTAAGATTAATAAACAGAAGAATAATTTAAAATTACATCATGAATAGTATGCGCGCTTAAAAAGAAATGTTTTAATGGAACTTTTAAAATCAGTCAAAGATTGAATAATCCTTATGTTTTCTGGTAGATTATTCCATAAGGACGGCGCCGTAACTGAAAAAGCTTTGCGACCAATAGGACTCTAAATTGTACTTAGGAATAACTAAATAATTTTTGGTAGCAGAGCGTAGTGACCGTTTCGGAACATATGGAGTTAAAAGTTCATTAAGATAAAAAGGTGCCATATTATTTAAAGCCTTAAATGTCAGTAGTAAAATCTTAAAGTCAACCCTCTCTGCTACGGGCAACCAGTGCAATTCCTTCATAATAGGACTGATATGTTCATATTTGCGTGAGTACGTGAGAAGTCGTGCAGCTGAGTTTTGAACATACTGTAGTCTCTTCATTAAGTCCCTTGGCAAACCTGATAATCGAGCGCACGAGAATTGCAGGCACTGCCTTAATTGACTTAATCACCAGAACATGCTGGATCCGCCATTGCATGAAAAGCCTTGCCGAATATAGCTCTCTCTCTCATTTATCAATTATTTTGCAAATATGCCAACGCTTTATACCCGCGAAGAGACGAGTTCTGTTGATGACGTAACGTTTCATTCTCGTCCCAGTCCCCGAATGTGCGCGAAAATTAATCTAAATTTGGAAGTTTAGTCGCTAAAAAAATTATGAAAAGAATTTTATTAATTTTTCTGATTTTTTCGCTAACTTTTAAGCTTAAGCTATTAAAAAAGCATAACTGGCAGTCTGAAAGAAGTTGTTAATACAATATTGAGCAAATTGATTGCTCAATTGAATGAGAATCAGTGTGGTTGGAACTTATTGTGGTACATATACAGTGTATGAATAAGTTCATTTATTCTCCTTTTTTTCATGAGTAATTTGGCAAATTGACTGATGCATAATATAGCAACAATTATAAAAATCGTTTTCCCGCCTTTAACCAGTGGCACGATGTGATCAAGTGGCGGGGTTTTGATGACTGCCACGTGACCTCGCATCAACCAATGAGAGCGTATGTTGTGGAAAACGTACGGGCTATGTAACAATAAAAATTTTATCTTGAGGATAATAAAATAATTCTGCCTGATTTTCTCAAGTGTTTAGTAACTGCATTTACATTCTCAGATGTGACTGAACTTCATGATGTCCCCGTAAATACCGGTAAGCTAACCTTTATTTCATACGTAAGGACTCGCCAATACACCGAGATATTTGTATTTATTTTTTAATTCTGTTTCTGCATTTTGTACTACCTTATTATAGGAAATTAACAATGCACGTTGACAACGCGAAAAAAATTAACGTTACACTAAATTAACGCGAATTTTCAAAAGTTAGGTTTACATGCATTAAATTAACGCGAATTTTTCGATAAGCATCTTGCTTTATTTACTGCGATTTTCATAATTCTGCAAACTCGCACTTTACATTTCTGAACGCCAAACTGCGTTTTGGCTTCCGTCAATAAAACCTTCCAAGACAAGTGCACGGATGTTTCTAAGTTTTTTTAAAGCCGAAAATTTGGTTTGAAGCCTAACTAGACCCTATCAATTCAAAAGATCTTTCAAAGCCTCACGGTGAAATCACCAAGAGCTGCTCACTCGTTTGATTGACGGAAACCAAACCGCAATAGTGACTCTGAAGAGCCAATAGAGGAGTCATGAACTAATAAGGTTTTGAAATGAAATAAAGGTGCTTTAAAATAACAATGTTGTAAAATAGCGTGCATTAAATTTACATCGACATTAATTAAGATACATTAAATTAACGCGAATTTTGTAAAATCGCGTTAATAAAGTGCATTGTTAATTTCCTATAATAAGGTACTTCAAAGCGGTAAAAGGGTTTGATTAACGCGAAACGCATCGCGCAGAATGACCTTTGTTTCATGGACATATTCAAATGAGCTGCCCTTATACAATAGACCGTGGAAAACGATTTTTGATTGGTCCAAGCAGTCACGTGAAGTTATTTACGTCACTTCAACGCAAAGCCAAACCTGTCAATCTCACGTTGATTGATAGATAAAACTTGTACACAAATTCTCCAGAGAGTTATCAATAAAAGTAACATGCAGAAGCATTAATTAGAACCAACTCTAAGTATCATTACTTAATCCACATAAAAGCTTATCGACTGTGAGTTTTCATTTTGATCAGAACTTTCAATCTTAAAGCATGACTGTGGAATCTGTGTTCAAACTTGTTTGTGATACGATTTGAACGTAATCGTTTGAAAGGGGCATAGCAGCTTTGATAACCGTCGCGGTTTTATGTTATCATTTTGTTTCACAAAACTGACTCGGCCAAGAGATTCGAGTTCAATTAAAAAATATATTTACCGTCTACTTCGGTAAGAACGCTAAGTTAAACAATCGGCGCTCAATTCAAAACTCTTGGTGTAAGAATAAGTTTCGGGAAGAACGCTAACAGAACGCTAAGTTAAACAATCGGCTCTCAATTCAAAACTCTTGGTGAAAGAATAAGTTTCGGTAAAGAACGCTAACAGTACGCTAAGTTAAACAATCGGCGCTCAATTCAAAACTCTTGGTGTAAGAATCAGTTTCGGGAAGAACGCTAACAGAACGCTAAGTTAAACAATCGGCGCTCAATTCAAAACTATTCGTGAAAGAATAAGTTTCGGTCAGAACGCTAACAGAACGGTAAGTTAAACAATCGGCGCTCAATTCAAATCTCTTGGTGTAAGAATCAGTTTCGGGAAGAACGCTTATAGAACCCTAAGTTAAACAATCGGCGCCCAATTCAAAACTCTTGGCGTAAGAATCAATTTCGGGAAGAACGCTAAAAGAGCGCTTAGTTAAACTATCGGCGCTCAATTCAAAACTCTTGGTGTAAGAATCAGTTTTGGGAAGAACGCTAACAGAACGCTTAGTTAAACTATCGGCGCTCAATTCAAAACTCTTGGTGAAAGAATAAGTTTCGGTAAAGAACGCTAACAGTACGCTAAGTTAAACAATCGGCGCTCAATTCAAAACTCTTGGTGTAAGAATCATTTTCGGGAAGAACGCTAACAGAACGCTTGGTTAAACTATCGGCGCTCAATTCAAAACTCTTGGTTAAAGAATAAGTTTCGGGTAGAACAGAACGCTAAGTTAAACAATCGGCTCTCAATTCAAAACTCTTGGTGAAAGAATAATTAGTTTCGGTAAAGCTAGAACGCTAACAGTACGCTAAGTTAAACAATCGGCGCTCAATTCAAAACTCTTGGTGTAAGAATCAGTTTCGGGAAGAACGCTAACAGAACGCTTAGTTAAACTATCGGCGCTCAATTCAAAACTCTTGGTGAAATAATAAGTTTCGGTAAAGAACGCTAACAATACGCTAAGTTAAACAATCGGCGCTCAATTCAAAACTCTTGGTGTAAGAATCAGTTTCGGGAAGAACGCTAACAGAACCCTAATTAAACAATCGGCGCTCAATTCAAAACTCTTGGTGTAAGAATCAGTTTCGGTAAGAATTTACTCTAACAGAACGCTAAGTTAAACAATCGGCGCTCAATTCAAAACTCTTGGTTTAAGAATAAGTTTCGGTCAGAACGCTAACAGAACGGTAAGTTAAACAATCGGCGCTCAATTCAAATCTCTTGGTGTAAGAATCAGTTTCGGGAAGAACGCTTATAGAACCCTAATGTTCCACTGAGCTTTTGCAGTTTTGGAGGATAGGATATTCAGTTCTAACAACAGAAGAAATAATTAAAAATAATTTTTGTTTCATTGACACTTTAAGATGTCGGTGATAAGCAGTTTGATAATGTTAGCGCAGGGAGCTGTTTAGCGCTAGCGAATGGTCTATCAAAATGTCCAAGTACTCGTCGTTTTTAGCCTCAGATTGGATACTCGCAAAAAATAATAAAATGCTTCCTATTTCTCGGTGCTCTCAAGGATCCCAAACCATATCTGCTTGTGCTCGCCATAAAAATGCCAACTGCTCGCCAGTGCTCGAATTCACTATTCCTAACGTTTTCCTACGTAACTTGAAACAAGAACACAAAAGTGATAAGAGCGACGCAACTTAAAATAATCGATCGCGCTAAAAGCACATGTTGTTGACATTAATACATTTTGGTGCTTTCCAATTTGAATTTCCCGCTTGGCTGATTAGGCCAGGCCTGACAATCGTACATTTGAGGTCCACTGGGATTACGGAAGGCCGGAGGAGGCGGAGCTTAGCACTGAGTGCTCGAGATTTTCACCATTGTGTAAAGGGACATGTTTGGCTAGATCCTCATTACGGGAAAAAAGTCAAAACCGATACAACTTGGAATGCAAAGTTCAAGTCATTATTTTTACTTAGACTGATTATTGACTTATACCTTTCATTTGCCGAGTGAAACTTGAAACATTTTCCAACACAGACCGAGAAAAAGCCATTCAAAACCGGTCCAAAACTTCGCTTCAGTCAAATTTTGGTCAAATTTACCCAATATTTGACTGCAAAGCGATACTACTTAGCGAGCTTCAACCTTCGTAATACTTTTCAAAAAGCTTCGTTAGCCCTTAATCGCACATAAGTCCAGTGAAACTTTAATACTTTCCAAATCTGAGAAACTAAAAAAGTGATAGAATGAGGGAGACCTCGCTCAAATTTGGCCCATTCTTCTGTAAATCTGATCAACATTTTGAAATACCCGCGCGCTTGAGTGATCACTTCATATGTAAATTAGCCCTCGTTAACGAGATATGTCCATTCATTCTGCGCGATGGGGGGCGCTGTGGTAAAACAGCTGTCCAGCCTGAGTAACTGTTATGCCGATGATGGCTGTATTTTCATCAAGTTAAAGGCCGGAGGGGGGAGAGGCCGAACTGGGTAAGTCATCCGGATATATTTTTCTGAATTTTTGTGAAATATCTATTTAGAATTTTCATACGAGGAATACTCATTGAATACTAAGTAATACAACGGAATGTTACTTGAATTTGATGACGGTAATTATAACAATGCTAACGTTGGTCCAGGTTCTTTTTATCCTTGCCATCCGCAGCCCGATAAACTCTTCTGCTGTCTTAAATCACTTAAGAAGCTTTTAAAACTATACAAGCAGTTGTGGTTTACAAACATTGAATTTCTTCGGAGTATTTACTACATTGAAATCGTTCTGGATTTCATGTCAGGTGCATGAATTAGAAGATACTAGCAGAAGTTATATCGCCAGTGATGGAGGTATATTATGTATATGAAGACTGCAAGGCTGATCGGACTGCTGTACGATGTATGTTATATATTGTACCCTATATTACACTTAGCTCGTGTAACCCCTGAAGAAGGTTCGTTCTGCCGAACCGAAATCAGTATAGGGTACAATATAATAAATAACATCGTACAGCCGTCCAATCAGCCTTGCAGTCTTCATATATTTCAACAAGAGACCATGTGATGGTCTCTTGATTTCAATCATTCTGGTGATCTTGATCTCCACAGATCCGGCTACACTTGTTTGTATTATGCACTAGTCAATTGAAACCCCACCCCCCGACCCCCGGGACATAGCGGGGCATTAACGGGGACATGGCCGTGGAATAACGCACATTTAACGCTGCATTTCTCCGGTGGAACGGGGAAAGTAACGATTTGCAAAATTTGCGGGGATTTCAGCGGTGGTTTTAACGCCAGCCACGATAGAGCGGGACTGGGCCCGAGCATCAACAACGCTGGAAAAGGCAAGTTGCATCCTTTGAAATCATCCCTTTTTTACCCATCGCTATTTTCAGTCCTAAACGCTTGGTTTATTAATGCTTAGACTTTATTTTCCCGATTTTTTGCTCTCTATTTCCGTAGCAATTCGTTTTCGACATGAATTATTCATGTAGTGATCAGTTTATAAATATTCAATCATCATACATATTCAAACTTATGAGATCTCTGTAGCCATTATTCACGAACTTCGGTTGTAATGCATGTATTTACTTCTCATATCTGGTGCTTCTTCATTACAATAATCGTACGAAAGTTGTGGTTGTGGATAGAAATTCCACTATAAGTGAGTTTTTGTCCCAAGCAAGCCAAGCGTTTGGTGTATCACATGCGGTGTTTTTGCAAAGATTTGACGAAGACTGGGCCGAACGGGTCGATGTCGACGATAGTAATAAGAAAATATAGTGTGCTTCAGAATATGATTTTTTTTTCAAATAATGGAACAACAGATTAGGTACTTATTGACTGAGTGGAGGGCCGGACGGGAAAATATATGGATTGAGGTCATGATGACGTACGGACCTCGCCGGCTTTTTCCGGCCCGCTCACGTCATACACGTCTGGCCCTCATCACGTGAATTTTGTAAATGGTATTGAAAGGAAAGCGCGCGCGGGGCCGTACGGGTCATATGATAGTGAAGCTTATGTATATTCAATTTCTAAATGCCTCTTCCTAATTGAAAATTCTGAAGCACGTCTGGGCTATAGGGGCGGGTATTGCAACAGCCAACTGCCCCCGATGGGCGGGAAAAAGGTCAAAATGTAACCCTGTATAAATGCTACATTCCCCGCTATGTCCCGGTGGCCGGGGGGGCCGGAGTTTCATTTGACTAGTGCATTAGTGATCATTGCAGCCTTTTTTGAAGTATATTATGTACATGGATTCAGCAGCAACTTCAGAATCCCAGGACATACGTACGACAAAATGATACCTTCCCTGAATTGTGATTATATATGATGGACTTGCTGTCAATGTTGAGCTCTGTTTGCGGGACAGAAACACAAAACCACTGAGTTTGATTAATTTGGCTTTGTGCAAATTTTGAGCACATATAGCCGCTTTAATAACTCATTAATATTTATATCATTACAGATCTTATTTTTAGAAAAATATAATTTGCCCAGCAAAGGTGGGGACTTAAAAGCGCCAAGGACCTCCTTGGGATAAAGGAGGTAACCCCACCTATTTGTTGTCCCTCACAACCATATGACTTCTGATCTCACTGAATAGGCTGTTTGTACTTGACGCGTCAGTTTACTACAACTACCAGAATCCTATTCGAATTCTCATGATGAGAATACCAAGAAGCCTTGTGAACAGTAATGTCATGCAACAATGTATTAGGTAAACAATGCTTCCTAATGAGTTATGAACAGATATTATTGCATACCATGAAAACCTCGCCATTGTGAACAAATAAGCATTGTATCGGCCTTCAGCTCGGGGGTATGGGATTTATTCACCTCGGTTGTCCTAAAACTAACATGATCTGGCAATGTGCTGACTCAGACTCAGTATGGGAGAGGAAATGATGTCATCAAATAACCAACGCATTCTCCCCGTTGAAGTAACAATTATCCTTAGATGGCAAACACGCTTGGAATAATGATAATCGTTAATTCTACGACAAATCCTAACCCGAACCACAAACCAAACCCTAACCATCGGACGAGTTCATGGGTAAACGACGGGTTCTCACCCACCTAGAGCTAGGCCGGGTTCACAGGTAAACAAGAAGAGAAGGTAAAGAGAGGAAAAACAATTTTTGAGCGCTCCTACTCGGACTCGAACTCCTTTGCGTGTACTGCAGTGTAGTACAGACGTCATCACTACTACACTAAGCCGGACTTAACCGACGTTCGGAATGTAACAAATGTTTATCTTTATCCTTGACTGGTTTTAAGAATGTCATTAGAATTAACGATTATCATTATTTCAAGCGTGTTTTCCATTTAAGGATAGTGGTTAATTCAACGGGGAGGATGTGTTGCAACAACAGTGTACATGAAAAGTAGCCTAAATAGGCCGTGCGCACTATGACGTCACTCAGTTGACTACCAGAATCCTTTGCACATATTGTTCGTGTAATTTAGACCATTGTCATCAAATAACAGTGTACATGAAAAGTACCCTAAATAGGCCGTGCGCACTATGACGTCACTCAGTTGACTACCAGAATCCTTTGCACATATTGTTCGTGTAATTTAGACCATTGTCTTGGTATTCTCCTCATAAGAATTCGAATAGGATTCTGGTAGTTGTAGTAAACTGACGCGTCAAGTACAAACAGCCTATTCAGTAAGATGTGATATGGTTATGAGGGACAACAAATAGGTATCATTTTGTCGTACGTATGTCCTGGGATTCTGAAGTTGCTGCTCAATCCATGTACACAATATACTTCAAAAAGGCTACAAGGACCACTAATACAAACAAGTGTAGCTGGATCTGTGGAGATCAGGATCAGCAGAATGATTGAAATATATGAAGACTGCAAGGCTGATCGGACGGCTGTACGATGTTATTTATTATATTGTACCCTATACTGATTTCGGTTCGAATTGGAGGCCTTTAAACATTACTTCAAACATCTTGCTTGCCTACACCGTGGGGAATTGGATGGGCATTGATGGAAATAAGACTGGTGCAAAATAAAAGCACGAAGAGAGGAGTTGTAGCATAGATTAATGTAACACTAAGGAGCGTTTTGAGTTCTTAGTAACCACCGGTATTACAGAATATTTTTTTTACAATGAATTCGTTAAACTGTAAAATTGGCAAATCAATTTGCTCACGAACGTTGAATTAACTATCCGAAGTGCTATTCTATGCGCCCAAAGACTGTCAAAAGCTTCTCGAAATTCGGATGGCAAGGATGACCTGGTAATGGCCTCCTGATACAATATAGCAAAACAAATTGTTTCCAAAAACACTCATTAAGTGTGAAATCTATATCCCGGATCTGGAAATCTATAGCCTGATCTGTGAACACGCTGGCTCGCGAATGGATAACAGATGGTCGACCTGGTAATGGCCTCCTGATACAATATAGCAAAACAAATTGTTTCCAAAAACACTCATTAGTGTGAAATCTATAATTTAATTCCTATTAATTCAGGGGCGAATAAAAGAACGCGCGTATGGGACGGAATCGTCCATGTTTTTACAACGACAATAATTTTTACCACAATTAACATTACAAAGGGTATTAGATAATTAAATAATAATAAATTAATTAAATAATGTAGAGGCGCCAAGAATAACTAATCTAGCTAGAGGGCTGAGTTGTCAAGAATAATAGATTATCACGATTATAAATAACAAATCGTGACATCCCCCCATCATGATGAGAATACCAAGACAATGGTCTAAATTACACGAACAATATGTGCAAAGGATTCTGGTAGTCAACTGAGTGACGTCATAGTGCGCACGCCTATTTAGGCTACTTTTCATGTACACTGTTATTTGATGACAATGGTCTAAATTACACGAACAATATGTGCAAAGGATTCTGGTAGTCAACTGAGTGACGTCATAGTGCGCACGCCTATTTAGGCTACTTTTCATGTACACTGTTATTTGATGACAATGGTCTAAATTACACGAACAATATGTGCAAAGGATTCTGGTAGTCAACTGAGTGACGTCATAGTGCGCACGGCCTATTTAGGGTACTTTTCATGTACACTGTTATTTGATGACAATGGTCTAAATTACACGAACAATATGTGCAAAGGATTCTGGTAGTCAACTGAGTGAGGTCATAGTGCGCACGGCCTATTTAGGGTACTTTTCATGTACACTGTTATTTGATGACAATGGTCTAAATTACACGAACAATATGTGCAAAGGATTCTGGTAGTCAACTGAGTGACGTCATAGTGCGCACGCCTATTTAGGCTACTTTTCATGTACACTGTTATTTGATGACAATGGTCTAAATTACACGAACAATATGTGCAAAGGATTCTGGTAGTCAACTGAGTGACGTCATAGTGCGCACGCCTATTTAGGCTACTTTTCATGTACACTGTTATTTGATGACAATGGTCTAAATTACACGAACAATATGTGCAAAGGATTCTGGTAGTCAACTGAGTGACGTCATAGTGCGCACGGCCTATTTAGGGTACTTTTCATGTACACTGTTATTTGATGACAATGGTCTAAATTACACGAACAATATGTGCAAAGGATTCTGGTAGTCAACTGAGTGACGTCATAGTGCGCACGGCCTATTTAGGGTACTTTTCATGTACACTGTTATTTGATGACAATGGTCTAAATTACACGAACAATATGTGCAAAGGATTCTGGTAGTCAACTGAGTGACGTCATAGTGCGCACGCCTATTTAGGCTACTTTTCATGTACACTGTTATTTGATGACAATGGTCTAAATTACACGAACAATATGTGCAAAGGATTCTGGTAGTCAACTGAGTGACGTCATAGTGCGCACGCCTATTTAGGCTACTTTTCATGTACACTGTTATTTGATGACAATGGTCTAAATTACACGAACAATATGTGCAAAGGATTCTGGTAGTCAACTGAGTGACGTCATAGTGCGCACGGCCTATTTAGGGTACTTTTCATGTACACTGTTATTTGATGACAATGGTCTAAATTACACGAACAATATGTGCAAAGGATTCTGGTAGTCAACTGAGTGACGTCATAGTGCGCACGGCCTATTTAGGGTACTTTTCATGTACACTGTTATTTGATGACAATGGTCTAAATTACACGAACAATATGTGCAAAGGATTCTGGTAGTCAACTGAGTGACGTCATAGTGCGCACGGCCTATTTTGGGTACTTTTCATGTACACTGTTATTTGATGACAATGGTCTAAATTACACGAACAATATGTGCAAAGGATTCTGGTAGTCAACTGAGTGACGTCATAGTGCGCACGGCCTATTTAGGGTACTTTTCATGTACACTGTTATTTGATGACAATGGTCTAAATTACAGGAACAATATGTGCAAAGGATTCTGGTAGTCAACTGAGTGACGTCATAGTGCGCACGGCCTATTTAGGGTACTTTTCATGTACACTGTTATTTGATGACAATGGTCTAAATTACACGAACAATATGTGCAAAGGATTCTGGTAGTCAACTGAGTGACGTCATAGTGCGCACGGCCTATTTAGGGTACTTTTCATGTACACTGTTATTTGATGACAATGGTCTAAATTACACGAACAATATGTGCAAAGGATTCTGGTAGTCAACTGAGTGACGTCATAGTGCGCACGGCCTATTTAGGGTACTTTTCATGTACACTGTTATTTGATGACAATGGTCTAAATTACAGGAACAATATGTGCAAAGGATTCTGGTAGTCAACTGAGTGACGTCATAGTGCGCACGGCTATTTAGGGTACTTTTCATGTACACTGTTATTTGATGACAATGGTCTAAATTACAGGAACAATATGTGCAAAGGATTCTGGTAGTCAACTGAGTGACGTCATAGTGCGCACGGCCTATTTAGGGTACTTTTCATGTACACTGTTATTTGATGACAATGGTCTAAATTACAGGAACAATATGTGCAAAGGATTCTGGTAGTCAACTGAGTGACGTCATAGTGCGCACGGCTATTTAGGGTACTTTTCATGTACACTGTTATTTGATGACAATGGTCTAAATTACAGGAACAATATGTGCAAAGGATTCTGGTAGTCAACTGAGTGACGTCATAGTGCGCACGGCTATTTAGGGTACTTTTCATGTACACTTTTATTTGATGACAATGGTCTAAATTACAGGAACAATATGTGCAAAGGATTCTGGTAGTCAACTGAGTGACGTCATAGTGCGCACGGCTATTTAGGCTACTTTTCATGTACACTGTTATTTGATGACAATGGTCTAAATTACAGGAACAATATGTGCAAAGGATTCTGGTAGTCAACTGAGTGACGTCATAGTGCGCACGGCCTATTTAGGGTACTTTTCATGTACACTGTTATTTGATGACAATGGTCTAAATTACAGGAACAATATGTGCAAAGGATTCTGGTAGTCAACTGAGTGACGTCATAGTGCGCACGGCTATTTAGGGTACTTTTCATGTACACTGTTATTTGATGACAATGGTCTAAATTACAGGAACAATATGTGCAAAGGATTCTGGTAGTCAACTGAGTGACGTCATAGTGCGCACGGCCTATTTAGGGTACTTTTCATGTACACTGTTATTTGATGACAATGGTCTAAATTACAGGAACAATATGTGCAAAGGATTCTGGTAGTCAACTGAGTGACGTCATAGTGCGCACGGCCTATTTAGGATACTTTTCATGTACACTGTTATTTGATGACAATGGTCTAAATTACAGGAACAATATGTGCAAAGGATTCTGGTAGTCAACTGAGTGACGTCATAGTGCGCACGGCCTATTTAGGGTACTTTTCATGTACACTGTTATTTGATGACAATGGTCTAAATTACAGGAACAATATGTGCAAAGGATTCTGGTAGTCAACTGAGTGACGTCATAGTGCGCACGGCCTATTTAGGCTACTTTTCATGTACACTGTTATTTGATGACAATGGTCTAAATTACAGGAACAATATGTGCAAAGGATTCTGGTAGTCAACTGAGTGACGTCATAGTGCGCACGGCCTATTTAGGGTACTTTTCATGTACACTGTTATTTGATGACAATGGTCTAAATTACAGGAACAATATGTGCAAAGGATTCTGGTAGTCAACTGAGTGACGTCATAGTGCGCACGGCCTATTTAGGGTACTTTTCATGTACACTGTTATTTGATGACAATGGTCTAAATTACAGGAACAATATGTGCAAAGGATTCTGGTAGTCAACTGAGTGACGTCATAGTGCGCACGGCCTATTTAGGGTACTTTTCATGTACACTGTTATTTGATGACAATGGTCTAAATTACAGGAACAATATGTGCAAAGGATTCTGGTAGTCAACTGAGTGACGTCATAGTGCGCACGGCCTATTTAGGGTACTTTTCATGTACACTGTTATTTGATGACAATGGTCTAAATTACAGGAACAATATGTGCAAAGGATTCTGGTAGTCAACTGAGTGACGTCATAGTGCGCACGGCCTATTTAGGGTACTTTTCATGTACACTGTTATTTGATGACAATGGTCTAAATTACAGGAACAATATGTGCAAAGGATTCTGGTAGTCAACTGAGTGACGTCATAGTGCGCACGGCCTATTTAGGGTACTTTTCATGTACACTGTTATTTGATGACAATGGTCTAAATTACAGGAACAATATGTGGAAAGGATTCTGGTAGTCAACTGAGTGACGTCATAGTGCGCACGGCCTATTTAGGGTACTTTTCATGTACACTGTTATTTGATGACAATGGTCTAAATTACAGGAACAATATGTGCAAAGGATTCTGGTAGTCAACTGAGTGACGTCATAGTGCGCACGGCCTATTTAGGCTACTTTTCATGTACACTGTTATTTGATGACAATGGTCTAAATTACAGGAACAATATGTGCAAAGGATTCTGGTAGTCAACTGAGTGACGTCATACACGCCTATTTAGGCTACTTTTCATGTACACTGTTATTTGATGACAATGGTCTAAATTACAGGAACAATATGTGCAAAGGATTCTGGTAGTCAACTGAGTGACGTCATAGTGCGCACGCCTATTTAGGGTACTTTTCATGTACACTGTTATTTGATGACAATGGTCTAAATTACAGGAACAATATGTGCAAAGGATTCTGGTAGTCAACTGAGTGACGTCATAGTGCGCACGCCTATTTAGGCTACTTTTCATGTACACTGTTATTTGATGACAATGGTCTAAATTACAGGAACAATATGTGCAAAGGATTCTGGTAGTCAACTGAGTGACGTCATAGTGCGCACGGCCTATTTAGGGTACTTTTCATGTACACTGTTATTTGATGACAATGGTCTAAA
The DNA here is from genome assembly GCA_030867875.1 of Actinernus sp. WN-2022. NCBI lineage: Eukaryota > Metazoa > Cnidaria > Anthozoa > Actiniaria > Actinernidae > Actinernus > Actinernus sp. WN-2022. The sequence goes on from JAOWCC010001634.1 coordinate 143,797,061, forward strand.
TTACAGGAACAATATGTGCAAAGGATTCTGGTAGTCAACTGAGTGACGTCATAGTGCGCACGGCCTATTTAGGGTACTTTTCATGTACACTGTTATTTGATGACAATGGTCTAAATTACAGGAACAATATGTGCAAAGGATTCTGGTAGTCAACTGAGTGACGTCATACACGCCTATTTAGGCTACTTTTCATGTACACTGTTATTTGATGACAATGGTCTAAATTACAGGAACAATATGTGCAAAGGATTCTGGTAGTCAACTGAGTGACGTCATAGTGCGCACGCCTATTTAGGCTACTTTTCATGTACACTGTTATTTGATGACAATGGTCTAAATTACAGGAACAATATGTGCAAAGGATTCTGGTAGTCAACTGAGTGACGTCATAGTGCGCACGCCTATTTAGGGTACTTTTCATGTACACTGTTATTTGATGACAATGGTCTAAATTACAGGAACAATATGTGCAAAGGATTCTGGTAGTCAACTGAGTGACGTCATAGTGCGCACGCCTATTTAGGGTACTTTTCATGTACACTGTTATTTGATGACAATGGTCTAAATTACAGGAACAATATGTGCAAAGGATTCTGGTAGTCAACTGAGTGACGTCATAGTGCGCACGGCCTATTTAGGCTACTTTTCATGTACACTGTTATTTGATGACAATGGTCTAAATTACAGGAACAATATGTGCAAAGGATTCTGGTAGTCAACTGAGTGACGTCATAGTGCGCACGCCTATTTAGGCTACTTTTCATGTACACTGTTATTTGATGACAATGGTCTAAATTACAGGAACAATATGTGCAAAGGATTCTGGTAGTCAACTGAGTGACGTCATAGTGCGCACGGCCTATTTAGGGTACTTTTCATGTACACTGTTATTTGATGACAATGGTCTAAATTACAGGAACAATATGTGCAAAGGATTCTGGTAGTCAACTGAGTGACGTCATAGTGCGCACGGCCTATTTAGGGGACTTTTCATGTACACTGTTATTTGATGACAATGGTCTAAATTACAGGAACAATATGTGCAAAGGATTCTGGTAGTCAACTGAGTGACGTCATAGTGCGCACGGCCTATTTAGGGTACTTTTCATGTACACTGTTATTTGATGACAATGGTCTAAATTACAGGAACAATATGTGCAAAGGATTCTGGTAGTCAAATGAGTGACGTCATAGTGCGCACGGCCTATTTAGGGTACTTTTCATGTACACTGTTATTTGATGACAATGGTCTAAATTACAGGAACAATATGTGCAAAGGATTCTGGTAGTCAACTGAGTGACGTCATAGTGCGCACGCCTATTTAGGCTACTTTTCATGTACACTGTTATTTGATGACATCATTTCCTCTCCCATACTGAGTCAGCACATTCCCTGATCATGTTAGTTTTAGGACAACCGAGGTGAATAAATCCCATACCTCCGAGCTGAAGGCCGATACAATGCTTATTTGTTCATAATAGCGAGGTTCTCATGGTATGCAATAATAATATCTGTTCATAAATCATTAGGAAGCATTGTTTACCTAATACATTGTTGCATGACATTACTGTTCACAAGGGTTCTGATTGTTTTTGCGGCTACAAATAGCCTGATCTGGGAACACGCTGGCTCCTTAGTATTGACCATTTATGGGGTCCGTACACGTGCGATAGGTTCGCATGCCGTTACAAGGCTAAGTTGCCCAAGTTTAAAACTCAGTATTATCAACCAGGATCTTGTGGGGTAAATGCATTTTCCCACGATTGGGGTTATGACAATAACTGGTTATGTCTGCCTGTCTATTTGACTTGTAGGAGGCACGTTAATTGTAAGGCGCGCTGTGGAAATCTGCTCATTTCTGGCCTCTCCTTTGTTAAGACGGGACACATTGGAGCGATTTCCTCCAAGATTGGATATTTTTAAGCAATCATCTGGAGTTGTTAATAAGAGGTAAAGCCAATAACTGTATATTCGGCAACAAACCTTTAAGCTTTATAACGGTTGCTTTGAGAACTGACTTCAGCCTGTACCTAGGAAAGGTGTTTCACGTTTTTGCACAGAAATTGTGTAACATGCAATCGCTGAAAATGTGTTTTAGTTGGCCCTGGAGGGGGGCGGCCTTCACCTCCTCGGAACGTGGAATAGTACTGGCTATCCAAACAATGCCTAACCCTGAAACAATACAAACCCTAACCCTAAAACAATGCAATTCTTTGTCAGTGCAGTCCAACTGGGGTCCAATAAAATGCAAGGTTTTGAGAGGTGAAGGGCTGCTGCTGGAGGGACGTACGGAATTGGGTTACGCTCTGGATGGTTTTACGATGTTATTGTTATATTATGTAAGTTATCAAAACTTCATTACAAATACTAACATGGCTTTTTTGTGATAATTCAGTTTCACTGTATGATCTTATTTTTATCTTGTGGTTATCAGACATTCCTACCAGTGATAAAACCAAACAGCTAAAGGAAAACCTGAAATATACAGTTCTGCCATCCAGATCTAAAGAGACTACTGAAGCCTATCTTAGAGTATTTAATAGATGGAAAGCATTTGCACATGAATTCTTATAAGTACAGTAGAATCTTTTACGGTCAATCCATTTCATTTAGCACTGTATTTACAGTATTTGCTAAGAGACATCCAAGTCTATATCTAGCATTGAGTGCCGAGCATTTTGATAGAAAACCACGAGCGCGCTCGGCCGCGTCCTTGGGCAGGGACGTTAATAAGTCGTTGGCCTTGACTCTTACTACTTCTAATCAGTATTTGAAGGGGACGTAAAAGATCCTGTTGTACTACTCGAAAAAGAGAAGGGGATTGTCACCCGGTATAGCAGCCTGGCCATTGCACTAACCACACACTCAACATTGTAAACTGCGTGGCAGCCATTAGCGCCATAAAATCAGTCCGAAAACATTCACTAACGGGATATGTCAGTAATATGTAAAGCGCCATGAGACTGTGGTGATATGGCGCTATATAAATGGCCATTATTATTAAACAAAATTTAAGGCTTGAAGTCTTGGACTATAATCAGAATTCCGTTAACCGGTTCTCCTCTCGGGCCCTACCTTTATAAATCTATATGCATGTTGGGCTCGGCTGACTAACATGCCCAAGTATCCTACGTAACTGTCTGTCTGAATTGTGGAGGCAAAACGTTGTTTTTAATACGAGGCTCCCGGGTAAATAAAATTGATTCTGTTCTCCGAGAAAAAATAAAATTAATTTACCCCGGATCCTCTTATTGAAATCTTTATGCGTGATAAGTGAAGCATATATTGAAAGTAGGCTGAATAACGACGGCGCATGCGCCAGCTGACTTGTGAATCGACGGGAATTATGCCGTAAACACTATTGTGGCGGTCAACGTGTCTTGTTTGCAGTAAATGTTATCCCAGTGTTCAACACTTAGGCTACACTGTTCAAAATAGTTTCTGAAGGAAATGGTCTGAGTGTTTGAAGCTTATCTTTGCCATAAAACTCTTATTCTTTGCAGAAAACATGAAGGTGGTCGCAATATTTTATAATGTCCGCCATTTATATATACGTTGCTGTCGTCCTTAGTCCCCGCGCGTCCTGTTATTCAGCTCTGTCCGGGCTAAGAAAGCCGATAGTTCATTTTAGGTGGCAAATAGTTACGGCCCCCTGATTAAAGGGATCAACCAGCATGCATTCCGCGCCGAAATCTCAGTGGCTGCCATAATTCATATCTCGCGAAAATCTCGTGAAAAACAGAAGGAATGAGACTCCTTAGGATTTATTTATTGTTGGTTAATTTTCAAACTCAAACGAATGGCACGACGCTTCAGATCTAGGCAGATATTTGAAAGTGTACGATAATAACTAACAACTGCGTGCAATGCACACTGGTTGAGAGCTGTCGTTTCAGGAATACTTAAATCGGAATCTATTTTTATCGGTTAAATTAAAGCGCACGAAGTAGTTTGATCTGACCGTGGCTAGCGTAATTGTTTCAACGGTAATAAGCAGTGAAGTATTGGATTAGGCTGAGCATGACAGTGCATGTAATTATTCACCAAAGTGGAGGTCAATAGTGGTGGATATTCACCTCCAGAGTAGCCAATCAGAGCTCGCGAAAAGCGCTATTCACTTGTGTAGTAGATACTAACGAACATTATCAAGACCAAGGTATGTGTTATCAGCCGAAGGCTGAGGTCTCAATAATAATTATTGTTTTCATTTTTCAGTTGACAATTATACGTACAATAAGTTCAGTAACTCCTGTACCATGATTATCTATGGGCTGCATACGCAAGGTATTGTCTATGGGCTGCATACGCAAGGTATTGTCTATGGGCTGCGCGCGCAAGGTATTGTCTATGGGCTGAATACTATGGGCTGCGCGCGCAAGGTATAGTCTATGGGCTGCGCGCGCAAGGTATTGTCTATGGCTGCGCGCGCAAGGTATTGTCTATGGGCTGCATACTATGGGCTGCGCGCACAACATATCCTCGCTCTACAATTACCAATAATCAGTAATTGGCTTTTGCTCTTCAATTATCAATAATCGCTCATTCTGGAACACAAATTAAACAATGACATTCTTAAAACCAGTCAAGGATAAAGATAAACAATTGTCCAAATCCGAACGGCGGTAGACGCGCTTAGTGTAGTGGTCGTGACGCCTGCACTGCCAAGCACAACACGCAAAAGATTACGAGTTCAAGCCCGAGTAGGAGCGCTCAAAAAAAAAATTCTCTCGTTTACTTTCTCTTCTTGTTTACCTGTGAACCCTAGCTCAAGGTGAGTGAGAACCCGTCGTTTACCCGCGAACTCGTCCGATGGTTAGGGTTCGGTTTATGGTTCGGGTTAGGATTTGTCGTAGTATTACCAATAATCGGTATTTCAAGCGTGTTTGCCATTTACTGATTATTGGTAATTGTAGAGCGAGGATGCGTTGAGCCGGTGAGTGAGAACCCGTCGTTTACCCGCGAACTCGTCCGATGGTTAGGGTTCGGTTTATGGTTCGGGTTAGGATTTGTCGTAGAATTACCAATAATCGGTATTCCAAGCGTGTTTGCCATTTATTGAGAATATGGACAGTGGTCTAGTAACCGGTGCTGTTTTCCTGGATTTGTCAAAAGCGTTTGACACTGTTGACCATACTATTCTCTTCAATAAACTAGTAACAGCTGGCTTTTCTGACACAAGTGTGAACTGGTTCAAGTCCTATCTATCTAACAGAAGCCAAATCACCAACTTGGCAAATGTCTCTTCCTCTCCCAAGAAAGTTCCTGTCGGAGTTCCTCAAGGAAGCGTCTTAGGACCACTACTATTCCTTGTTTATGTAAATAACTTACCCTCATGTGTTAATTACTGCGAGGTGTCCCTCTACGCTGACGATACAGTAATTTACTGCTCTTCGACTAATGCCCAGGAACTTAAAGATAAATTGAACGCTGATCTTCTGTCCATATGTCAATGGTTTAACAGCAATCTCTTGACACTGAATACATCTAAATGCAAGTTCATAATTTATGGCAGCGCACGCAAGCTCAAGGATTTCAGAGAGGTTTCACTAACCATAAATGGCTCTGCTCTTGACCGAACTGCCTCTTTTAAATATTTAGGAGTGACAGTCAGTCAGAACATGAGTTGGTCAGAACACGTGGATAGAGTCAGTAATAAAGTCAATCAACGTCTTGGCATCATCCGCCGGGTAAAGCATTTGCTGCCCTTGCATGCGCGGCTAACTCTCTATAAATCTCTTGTCCTTCCCTTACTTGACTATGCCGATATCGTCTGGGGAGATAAGAATAATACCGTCCTCATGGATCACCTTCAAGTTCTTCAGAATAATGCTGCTCGACTAATGCTCGACTTTCCCTCAAGCTCTTCTGCATCTCAAGTACTCGAACTATTAAACTGGAAACCACTATACCTTCGACGGCGCTATCATCGCTGTATTACTATCTTCAAATGCTTAAATAGCATGGAGGACTTCAACTTTAAATTAAAGAAGAATCACGACTTTCATACATATAATACACGCCGTCAGCACAATCTACATTTGCCATTCGCACGTAGGAATTGGGGACAACAGAAGTTTACCTACCATGCACTATTAGACTGGAACTCTTTAGACTCTGAAGTTATACAATCAACTACATTATCAATTTTTAAATCTTACTGGCACATAACTTTATTTCATAATAATCCTTGTTCTATTTCTATTTTATTTCAACCATTTATCTTTTCTGTTTTCCATATATTAGTGAAATATATATTTTTAATACAGGACCTCCCTGAAAATCACAAATTGTGAGTGGAGCTTTCCTGTCAAAATATTATTATTATTATTATTGGTAATTGTAGAGCGAGGATACGCTGGCGCGCAAGGTATAGTCTATGGGCTGCGCGCGCAAGGTATAGTCTATGGGCTGCGCGCGCAAGGTATTGTCTATGGGCTGCGCGCGCAAGGTATTGTCTATGGGCTGCGCGCGCAAGGTATTGTCTATGGGCTGCGCGCGCAAGGTATTGTTTATGGGCTGCGCGCGCTCGTAACTCTCACTGAGCCAATCAGAATAGAGATTGTGACTAAAATGAACAATAAACGACTATCATAATGATAAAGTGTCCGAAGACTACTGCAATGCTGATCAAATACAACGCTTGTCGAGGTTTATACGATATTTCGGCTGGCCAGTACCAGCCTTCTTCAGGTTTATTTTACATTGGAGGTCACAAATGGATACAAGGCTTATTAAAATCGATGACATATGTTTTATACAATACTGAGTAACACATAAAAGGAAATTACGAAATAGCTTTGAAAAGATAGTACAGATAGAGTAACAACCGACAATAAAGGTCAAACGGTGAAATTACATTTCATCACGTCTATTCATTCCGAGTGATTCGAGGGTTTTAGCTTTATAGATGAGATATGATTCACGTGCTTTTCTCACGGAATCGCGTTTAGAATAGATGACTTAACTTCTAAAGGAATAAGGAGCATGTCAGTACTAGAATGGTTAGTGCTGAGAAAATGTTCAGAAACGGCTGTAGGTTTAGATTTGATATTGGATTTATCTACAGGTCGTCTGTGTTCGTTAAAACGGTCTTTGAGGCATCGTTTTGTTTCTCCGATGTATTGTGAATTACAGTAGTGACAACAAGCTCGAGCTCCCTGATAACGCTTTGCTCGTAACTCTCGACGTTTCCTCCTTATATACTAACATTCCGCATAATGAAGGCATTGATGCTTGTCGCTATTTTCTTCGTAACCGCGTTAATAAACCTGTACCCATGGGATAAAATATTTGTCATGTATAAATTAAGCCTAGTTAAATTAATATATAAGATATACATCGAATTAGTACCATTACTATGGATCACATAATAACTAAGGCTCTAAACAAACATAATTTTAGAAAAACAAATAGTCACTTAATGTTCCACGATTTAATACTTATTTTATGAAACATTCCATTGCCCATAGAGGCGCAATAGCTTGGAATGCATTATCAGTGCACTATAATGTTGATAAAATACAAAGCGTTACATCATACTATAAAATGGCCAAGATATGGATATGGACTTCGATGCATTATGGACTTCGATGGACTTCGATGGACTTCGATGGACTTCGATGGACTTCGATGGACTTCGATGGACTTCGATGGACTTCGATGGACTTCGATGGACTTCGATGGACTTCGATGGACTTCGATGGACTTCGATGGACTTCGATGGACTTCGATGGACTTCGATGGACTTCGATGGACTTCGATGGACTTCGATGGACTTCGATGGACTTCGATGGACTTCGATGGACTTCGATGCATTATCTGTTCAATGCACTCCTCATTTTAAGAAATATTTGTATTTTATTAGCTTGTATTCCGTGTCTGCTTGAGCTTACATAAATATAGACCCGGACATACAAGTAACAAGTGCGTTTACCGGCAACGTTTTGCTAGGTCGTAGACTAGAACGAGACATGACATGCGGACGGCAACCGGAAGTGAGCTATGAGAATTTATACCGTAGAGTTCGATTTTGCAGCTCTGACCAGACGTTACTTTCGAGGGGTTGTTACTTTTGATGGGTCGTTACTTTCGAGGGATCGTTACTTTCGAAAGGTAAATTTAGATTGAAAATTCCTGAAAACAAGCCGGCTAATCACATCAGGTCCAATGTGATAACGTCTCACAAACTACTCAGACTCCTGTTATGTTGCTACGGTTCTGAGAGATATAGAGGTCTCGCAAGTCGCATTACGAACTTTTGAGCTTTTAATAAAGTGTAAAAATAATTTTAATTGCTTGGCTGCGTATATAATGGGACTAAAATGAAACCGACACCAACTTAGGTAAAGGAGTCGCTAATTTCGGAGGGATCGCTACTACTTTCGAAATTAATTTGAAGGACAAAAAATACGCTACTTTCGAGGGGTCGTTACTTTCGGGGGTCGCTTTTTTCGGGGGGTCGCTACTTTCGGGACTCTACGGTAACATCGTACAGCCGTCCGATTGAATGGCGTTCTCCTAGGATAACATAGGTAGCCCGAAAATACAAAGACTGATAACACAGGTAACCCGGAACAACTAAGCCCATAACACAATTTTTTTGTTTTTTTTTTGTTTTTGTTATTTAAATCATGAAGCGCTAGTGCACTCATGTTCACTCGTCTTCTGGCTCGTGTGGAGTTATATTTCAGATCTTAATACTATTTGGATCATAGTATTTTTGGGCGCTACATGTGTTATCCTAGGTACTCTGGCTTACGTGAATCGAAGTTGCTCGTGTTTATTCGTATTCTACTTGCGTGCACTCGTGTTCTACTTGTGTTCACCACGTCTAAACAAAGATGTATTCTAAATATATAAGTTCTGCTATTTTATTTTTCTCTTTTGCGCGTCTTTGAAGAGAAAATTATTTCTCAAGTTCGATTCTCCACTGATAAATCTAGATTGTGTGCCGGCGACTCAATTCAAAGCAAATCTCCCCATATAGCAGCCCATTCCCTCCAGCTCAGAGAAAATACTGGTTCGCAACTAGGAGCTGTTAGTCCAGCTTTTCAATGTCGGGGATTGACGTCACAGATTGAGGCTGTGAGGAAGGTTTCAGATTTTCACTTCATAGACGCGTAGGATAGAAACATTAAATAGCACAATTTCTTTATTTCGAATACATCTTTGCATAGACATTGGGTTAATTTTAGGTGCGTGCAGCTTCTTGCTACTATGGCGCTGGTACGTGATGCGACGACTGTGCGTGCAGACTGATTATGCGTGTGTACTAACAGTGATCTGGCTGTGTGAATTCTAATAATGATGTGAACACAGGTAGCCCGAAAATACAATGAGAGGGGCCTTACTTAAAACACAGGTAACCCGACAAAATTAAGCCAAGCTAGAATAACACAGGTAGCCCGGAAATACAAAAAGAGTGTACCGCACTGATAACACCGGTAACCCGAAACAACAAGAACGATAAAACAATTATAATTATTAATTATTAATTTGTTTTGGTTAATTAAATTATAAACCGCTGTGCACTTGTGTTCACCCGTGTCCTGACTCTTGTGGTGCCGTTTTAGATGAGATAATCTTATTTTTTTTAGCCTAGTATGTTTGGGCTACCTGTGATATCCTAGGCTACCCTGGCTTACTTTAAGTCGCCCGTGTTCTGCTTGTATTCACTCGTGTTCTGAATCATGTGGAGTGTTAGATGAGATCAACTGTGTGTGCGTACTTTCGCATCTGATTGCACGTTGTATTATGAAAAACCACGCAGGTATCTGAGATCGTCCGCTTTACCAGAAAGATACGTCGGAGTTTAAGCTGCGTGCAGTTTCTTGTTTCATTGTTGAAGTAAGCGGGCTGAGAAAAACACTCGAATTCTCGAAACTTAGATCAAGTTGGTGTATTGCGGTCCAATCGTCGTGTCTCCGATAGCAAGAATTGCTCACCATGAATCGTACATAGAAGGGTATATCCGCAGTCATGAATATCTCTATGTGGCACAGGATTGAAGATGGATTATTGTCCATATTTTTTTGTAATTAGCCTGTTTAAATTGCTATATCTATAATCTCTATTATAGTCGTGTGTACATGATTGTGTACATGTATCTATTATATGAATATATGTTTGTGTAAATGTGTGTGTACGTATGTGTACGTGTATGTATATATCTGCGCATAATATTTTGTATACAGTGTATGTCTATGTATATATATATATATATATATATATATAAAACGAGAAGACAAACTTAGGTTACTTCATAGAACTTTGTTTCACTACAAATCTGTTTCGTATGGCAAGCGAAGCTAACCACACTCTTCAGGTGAATGCTGCAACTTATGTTAATTAATAACATGGAACACTCGCATTTATATGGTCTAGAAGTTGAATCGTGTGCACGGAATGCGCAATGTAATGGCCTATTGATAAGGTGTGATACTACTTACTGGTTACGTAATACATGTTGTTTACATGGCTTAGAAGTTGAATCGTATACACAGAGCACACGACGGCGATGGCTTATTGTTAAGGTGTGATACTAATTATTGTTTGCACAGCAAGTATTTCTTTCTATGCCTACAAGTGGATACAAGTTCGTTTCTACTATTGAGTGAGCTTAGCTCCGGGTGGCAAATAATGATATTTTTTTCATGTAAGCATAGGTTGCATCGTTTGGTTTTGTTAGAGTAGGGTTTGCATTGCTTGATAATTTTCCATTTGATTGAATATTGGACACCTAATTCTTTCAAGTTCCAAATGTATTTACTGAGCTCAGTAACAAGTTTGTATTTTAAATTCCTAAAAGAACTGGTGTGGTTTGGATATCTAGCCTTAAAAGTGTTCTCGGTTAATCCAACATAAGTTTCTTGCTCCATGTTAACTTCTCTTGTGACCGTAGCTTGGTAAACTATTCCTTCTGTTAGGCATTTCCCGTGAAGTGGGCAGGAATCTTTCTGGCGGCAATTGCATTCTTTAGTCGCAGTTGGTTTGTTTTGAATTCCTTTGTTAAGTACAGATTTATTATGCGATGAGATGATATTTTGCATATTCGGCATGCAGCTATAGCTCAACTTCAGGGTGTTCCTATTAAATATTTTATGTAGGGGGTGGCCCTTGGGAAAGCACTCGTCAATCAGGCGTAAAAACAGGTGGCCAATATTGGTGGCGACATTGGCACTATACGGTGGATTAAACCATATAATGTTCCTGCCTCTTGAGCGCTTCGCTTTAGGTGGTTCAGGATTGAAATTAAGCTGGTGGGCATATCCGCTTTTCTTAAGGGCTTCTTGGTACGGAGGGATGGCTGAGTCGAACGATTCCTCAGTTGTCGGATGAAATACCAGACAGTCTTTTGTTGATGGCTTCCGGTATGTTGCGGAGTATCGATGGCGGGTGGTTACTGCGGCAGTTGACATACTGTGGGGTGTTGTTAGGTTTAGTGAATGGTTTAAATGATCCTGATCTTAGGTCAAGGGTGATATCTAAGTAGTCTACACATTTCTTGTTCGCTTCGATGGTGAGTTTCAAGTTGTTGTCGCTGAAGGTTGTACATATATGTTTTTTAATATTTTCTATTTCTCTGGGTGATTCGTTAAATGCAGCTAAACCGTCGTCTCTATACAGTCCAATTTTATTTCCGTATTTTGGGGTTAGTTTTGATAGTAGGTAGGAACCTACCAGTTCACATGTTTCGGCTCCATCAAAGCTTCCCATGGTTACATCGAAGAGCGAGTTAGTTGTTTTCTTACACCATGGTGTGCTTTCATTGAAGAGTAGGGATTTCTTTGCTTGGATAATCAGTTTTTCTTGGTCGGTTATTTCGTCATATTTTGAAGCAAACGTTAGGGCTTTCTTCAGCAGCTTTTCTGATATTGATGGATAGAACTCTACTATGTCAAAGCAGATGAATGAGTGTGTAGGTTTATCGGGGATGTCTTTATACCATCTGATGACAGAGTCGGTATTTTTCCATTGATTTAGGCCAGTAGCTGCCACTACTTTAGAGTTGATCCTTTGAAGAATGTTCTTACTTATAATGCCAATTTCTGATTTAGATGGATTTATAAGTCTACACGTAGGGTTGTTATTGAAGTTTGGCTTATGGTCTTTCAATGTCACAAATGAATCTTTCTCTGCTAATGCATCGATCCTGTTACCAAGATCAAGCCTCTCCGCGATCTTCTTTTCTTCGGATATTATTTTGGTTGTGGAATTGCATGGAGCTTTCTTATAGGATTTTGTTATGCTGGTTTCGAGTAGTTTATTGTACGAAGAGGGCTCTATGCGGTAGAAGTTTGTGGTTTTATCAGCGGCGATGAGTAGTTTGTCGTCTTTCTTGATTTTCATTACGTCTTGAGCCAGCTCTTTCTGGAATTCACAGTTGGAATCTTTGAATTCGATGCTCTGGATAAGAGTAAGCATTTTGACTTCGAATTCATCTAACTCTCTGATCGGTGGCGGGGACTTTGTAATTGAGAATCCGAATGTTTCTTTGGTTGAAGGTTCAGCCGGGTTCAAGAAATGGTGGGCCTTCCATCGCATGCGTCGTAGAATATATGCATATATGTGTCAACGCTGTTATGAGAAAAAGGGGCTTCCAAGGATAATACCCATTTCGTGAAAACACGTTAGATCTTAGCACCTGTCTTTAGCAAACGATTAATGTGCCTGTTTATATACCTTCAGTGTCCTTTGCAATAACCAACTCGGCCCTCTCTCCAGTCTCCGCCGGACACTCGGCTTAGAATGTCACTGTTCTTGCGTCGCCCATCTGCGCAGGCGAGGATTTGCACGCACGGAGATTCCTAGAAGACATACCGCATTACAATTCAACACATGTTACTCAAATCCAATAGACAGCAAAACTATCACAAGGACTAACCTGTACAAAGTTTAATTAAACGCTTTGCAGCAGATTAACACTAGCACAGGTCAGCACGCAGGCGCATTAGAGGTGCTAAGATTATTGGAGAGGCGTGGCCTGGTGACGATTTAATTTCAGTCTTTTGTGCATCTATCTAAGGCTATATTAGTCAGTTCTGTTAAATTAATGTGCGTGTCACACACACGACATGCCTCTACAAGATCAACGCTGTTATCAGAAAAAGGGGCTTCCAAGGATAATACCCATTTCGTGAAAACACGTTAGATATATATATATATTAATTAGTTAATTATTTAAACATCACATTGTCAATTAGATCATCAACTTTTAGCTTAGTTTTAGAGTCTTTTAGGGTCTTTGTAACATTTTATTTCGTTTCCATTTTTATTGTTTTACTGCTTTTATAACTTTTTCTTAGATTTCATTATCATCATTATACTTAAACAGCATCCCATAACTAGGAAGGTCCATCCCACATTCTAGGCCAATGTCACAGCGATTTTACAAGTTAAGTTATCTTTAGAATGGTTTCCCGCTATTGTTGAGTTGCAGTTATTGCTAAGGAATCAAATCACAAAAGCGTAGCCATCCATGTTGTTTAGTATAACAAAAGTAGCTAATGAGGCATCTTTTGTTCCGCCACGGTGCAATCTACCAATTGGCAGGGAAAATAATCTAAAAATAGCCCAACTTGTAAAAACGCTTTGACAACTACATAGGAGATATGGACGCTCCTAGTTATGGGCTCCCAACTTAAAATTGTGTTCCCAATTAGTAGACCCTCTGGGTCGGCTAGAAGACTTTTCATCATCATCATCAACGTTCCCCAAAAGTCGTGAGAGTGCATAACTTCCCATCAAAAATAATACGGCTTCATGTTTTGTTTACACGTTAGTAACGAAGTTCTTAAGACTGTGATGTCATTGAAAGATGTTCAAAACAAGTTGTTTAACGCATCACAGAGCACATTTATTCGAATTCAAGTGTTCCGCGAGTTTTCTGCATGCGTTATTTTGCAATTTAGGAACTGATTGGCTTAGCGTATTCAGGAACAACTGTTACTTTCAAAGAAGTGTAAATGGACAAATGTAGTCTACATTGGGACACTGCACTAGTTAGGACCATTGTTCCTAATAAAACTACTCATCTAGAGTGATTAGGACCAATCTACAAAAGGAACCCTTTGTTCCAAATAGACTATTCAAACAGAACAACTGTTCCTTAATTTAGTCTGCCTACTTTGCACAACAAGGAACACTTTGTTCCTATTCAATGCTGCATAGCATTCCTCGCTCCCTTTAGTACAACAAGGAATAGGTGGTTCCTAATGAGCGCTATTCAGCGTTGCCCTCTACGTCTAATGGTAAAGTAAAGTCACTTTTATTTGTACAAGGTTTAAACACGTTTACCGGCTAACTAGACTTGCTACAAGTCGACCTCTTTTCCTCTGAGCCTCTTAGAATGAGTGCGATGCGCGAGTTGCAGTGAGCGACGAAGTCGTGAGACCGTCGACTTGTTTCACTTGTGAGGATTCGAATCTAATTAAATATTCTGGCGCGAAAGTTGATTGACATAAGTGATATGCACGTGCGCGTCCGGCCCGTAAAGCTTTATTTACAAGCAGTAGTGTCTCGCTTCGAAAGATTCTATTGGACAGCTTTCTTTACGTCACAGGTTAATTTTTCCACCGGTGAATTGGGCGCGAACCAGGTAGCAAAATCCCTTAAACCCAGAGAAGCGAAGGAGAGTAATTAAAATCTTGTTTTAAGAGAAGCGAAGGCGGGAAATGAAAATCTCGTTTTAAGGGACTTTGAGAAAGTCTACCGGCTAACATGTAGTTCAGTTATATCTAACACGTGGCCCTCTCTTTACTTAGTCCTACGGTTTAACGTCCTTATCTGAGAAGACGTGAAGGTCTAACCATTTACTGTTGGATAATGTAAAGACAGCACCTTCTACTCAGTTATTTTAAGACTCCGAGTGTTGGTCCGGCCGGACCAGTATGCTTTAAAGGAACTACTGTTCCTAATTTGTGTTGCCCTTTTAACAAAATTAGGAACACTTTGTTCCAGTTTAATACGCTGCAAATCGTTCCCTTTTTCAATTGAACAGGAACAAATGTTCCTTTGTATGGATAAAAGGAACAATTGTTCCCATTTAAGCACTGCAAACAGTTTCTTTTCTACGGTTAAAAGGAACAGATGTTCCCATGTACTATTTCACACTCTAGAACCCGGGTCCATTCGAGTATAGGTGAGTATCACGATTCACTGATCACTTTGTTTACTTTTGAGACGCCAATATAACATGGTATTGCGTCTCAGAATACCAGCCTCTGATTGGCTCTTGCGCGAGCCCTTGCAGTTACATGGGTTCCAGGTCAAGGTCAAAAGTCGTTTGTTCAACAGCAAGATTTCTACAATTTCACCTTCAAAACACTGTAAATTACAAGATAAGCATCATTCAATCCTAAAGGTAAGGTTGGCATTGTAGTTTCCGTCAGAAATCTAACACTCTTATTCGCTAAAAGTACAATTTTCATAATTTTTGAAGAGATTTCAAAACACGTCGCGAAAGTTTCGCCTCTCAAGCCGTGAAACCGTTGCCATAGATATACTAGGCGCCTTTTGAGAATTGAAATTACGATCAGAATAAGTTTGGTGCTTCATTCTCTTCTTTCTTTTAACAATTCCCGACTTGGCTGTTGAATCGCGATACAAAACTAATTGCGATTTTGAGACGCGATACCGAATTATATTGCCGGCGTTGGAAGAAAATATATTCTTCGTATTGGGCTTCGTCGCTGCGCGACTCCGCCCAATACGGAATATATTTTCTCCCACTGGCCGGCAATATAATTCGGTATCGCGTCTCAAAATCGCAATTAGTTTATATTATTGCTTAATATATAGGGACAAGTATTTCCATCCAGGCTTATTCCAAACAATAAAACTAATCAGCTTGTGTAGCTCAATTTAATGAATATTTTGTAAATGTTGGCCCATTTCTAGCTAGCCATATCCCTACTGTTCCTAACAATAATCCAACTCAATTTATTAATCTCCATCATCCAGTCTTAATCTAAAGTGTATCCGACGTCTCTTTATAGCTAAATGAAAACAAAGCGACAACCCAATAAACTGATAAAACTGCAAGTAAACCCTGCTTTCCCCTTTTTGTAAATCTTTAGATAATATAATTGATAATAAATTTATTACAGTCCTGTGGCGTTTTGTTAATCATTAAATTTTGCTAGCTAAACTTATCTATACTAAAACAAAATAATATTTATTAAAGTGCCACTACGATCAAATTTTGACATATCAATGTTTTTGCATATTCATAAAGTAGAGTTCATATATTATTACCAGTTCAAATTGTTTTTCGATACAACGACAGGAAGTCTTATTTTTTTAGCACCGAATATTGAATCTACACGTCCGCCATTACTGGAAGCCGTGCCCTTTGTTCAGCTTTAAACAAAGGTTTATTCACCGGAAATGATGTCATACACTTAACGCTCGCCTGCAGAACACAACGCCTGGAGGCATATTTCTACTAAAAACGTCTTCACGTACATAAGAAGAAAGTTATATTTATCTTTGCGAGGTTGGCTACTTTTTTATGCACGCTATTTCGCGCCACGAGGTTGTCGTGTTAAGTGTATGACATCACTTCCGGTGAATAAACCTTTGTTTAAAGCTGAACAACGGGCACGGCTTCCAGCAATGGCGGACAGGATTTTACTGGTAAACTCTCCTAAAATTTGTGGTTTAAGATGCCCATTTGGGAATATTTTTTACTATTTCGGATATTTCTAATACTGATTGACCTATAGACCTGAAAAAGTGGCAAATCGAAATGGTAAATTTTCGTCGTAGTGGCACTTTAAGCAATCAGTCTATTATAGTAAGCTACTAAATCACCTTGCTAAATAATGTTTGTATCTGTAAACTTAGGCTGTCACCGCTTTTATTTTTCTCAAAAACGAAAGCTTTGCTACTATACACCATCCGTATTTATTTATTCTTTTTATACATAACATCATTTATTGTATTAACTAATCAGTGTGCAAATAAAAAGGACTTGCACATCCGTCTCGCAATCCAGAAATGCACTGCACTATTGTATACCCGAATTCGTAGGGTACAAACTAAAGCGGCACTTAGTGCAGTACATTCCGGGATTCCGTCCTCCTGGAACCGCTTACCACTTCCGCGACACCCAGCTCTCCGTACCATTCAGTTATTCAGTTATAAGGAGCAACAGTAACAGGCTACTTGTATTAATACTTTTTATTTTCTCAATTGCATGTGATTTACAATAATTTAACTGATTATTCACGGTTCCTTTGGCTGCTGGGTCATTCTGTTAACCTCGAGATTCCTGGAATAAAAGGGACAAGCAATTAAAGATTATATTAAAGTAATGTAATTTGAATCTAACAACCTACAATCGGGACAAATGTGGTATTTTACCATTAACAAGGTTATCGGATTACAAAACGTGATAACATCCGATCGTGGTTTACCAATTGTCCTGTTGCTGGTTTGCAATTAATACTGACCCATAGACTCAAACAAAGAAGACGTGGCGGTCATGTTGGTTGACAAAACAAGAAGCTATAGAACGAGTAATCTTGTAAACCAATATGGCGGTGTATGGTATTTGATCATGAATTTTCGTCTGGGCAATATCGGAATTAAAATCGAGAATTCCTCAGTTGCTAACCTGTGTAATCGCTTGGTTTATTTGAATAATCCTAGTCCATATTTATTATCATCATCATCATCATTTGCAGGTGTGGTATGTTTGGGAACTGGCTTATGTGTAGGTGTTGGGCGTGGTCTCGGTCCAAAGCATGTCTTGACTCGGTAGAGTCTGGCCAGTGCTACGGCTATTTTAGTTTCTCGGCGGATCATCGAGATGACGCCAGCCCCGGCTCTCTGGACAGCGGTCTCCATCTTGTCTTCATCAACGGCAAGTCTTACCATATCAACTATCATATCTGGGAATTAAAAGGAGAGTTATTGTTAGGATAGTGAAATAAAAGTAAATGTGCGCAGATCTAGTTTCAAGGAAAATATTGGACGCCTTTCAGGTCAAATAAAGTTGAGTACTTCTGTGAAGAAAGTGTTTACAGTGAATACTTTGTTCTACGCTCGTTTGAAATCGTGTAAATTTAATGACCTTGTAAAGCTTGGGTCTACTTTGCAATGATTTGAAGAAATACACATTGACTGAAATGACTCTTTTACTAACAACTCACAAACTGTATATTTTGTATGCATCGCTGTTGTGCTAGAAAGGTGCCATGGAGAGTAATGCATTAATGAGATGACGTCACCCCGGGAATCAGGCTTGTGATCATTTCGTCCATCCGACACGTGAGCTACTGACACAGCTCCCTTAATATTAGCTTTGTTATAGGATGAGTGATGATGTACCCGCCCAGTATAACGTATAATAAAACCGTTAATGTCTTTGCTGTGCTAAACAAGGTAAATGCAAACCTTTGTAGACAGACATGCCAACTTTAGAAGCCAAAGTTGCTTGCTTCAGAAATTCAATGACCTGTTCAGGAAGAAGAGAAAAACACGTTAAATAAAAGGGACCTTAGTTTTAAGTTGGAATTATTGGATTATTGAATTTCATGAAGTATGATTTTATATGCACTCCTATAAAGAGGATTTATTGATATGTACAGACAGTCTTCTTTTGCTTACTTTTATTGCCGTTGTAATTCCAAGCTTTACAAAAGGAGCTGAAATGAAGAGAATACTAATTTAGAAGTACTTTCACATCTCGTGGATCATAATCAAATATATATATACACACACATGATAATCACCAGTCCTCATGTTATCAAATTATATTGATTATCATGGCATTATCACTCACCGTCTAGCAGTCCATCGCTCACTCGGAACTGGTTGAAATTCTTCATGACGAATTGTACAAAGTTGTTGTTCTTAATATCCGTCTCGTTCATTATCTGTACATGTCGTTTGACTATTTGTACGTGCTCGTCAAGGTCGTCGAATAAACCTGTGTTTAAAAGTGTCGTGAGCTTGAGATGAGTTCAAATAATTACCATAGTTGGTAGGTTAATTAACATCGCGACTTCAAAAGAATCGTTAACGTTCATCATAGCTTACTTACCCATGCTATCGGCGTGAATGGCGAACATGGCGAATCTGCGGTGAAGGGCGATGAAATATTCCCCTACGATATGCTTAGCCTGAAAGATGTTACTTCGGGACACAGCCAGACGAACTTTATTCATCATTTCTACAACCATGTGATATAGAGATTGTTTTCAGGTTCATGATGTTTTGGGACAAGAATAAATATTCCATAAGGAGTTATGCTAGGTAAGATTTTTAACCCCGACAACAAAACCCCTAATTTACCGCCAAGTTACGTACTACCTTCAATGTTCTGTTAAACTAACATTGATAGTCGGTAGTTATTGACTGAGTGGGAGGGACGTACGGTCATTTTGTACGGACCTCGCTGCGGTTATGTTGGTGAGTATATTTCTCGTTCGCCCGGACCTAATTTGTTCATATTGAATAGGAAAACAAAATTGAGTGAGGCCGGATGGCATTTTCCGGCCAGCTCACGTTCAACATCATGTGACTTTTTTAAGCGTCTTGAAAGGAAAGACCGCGCGGGGCCTTACAGGTCACGTGATAAGGTTTTATGCCTTCCTTACCGATATGATCTTGGTAAATCAACGCCAAGATCTTCTTCACTGGCTCGGACAGTTCTACAATCTGGAAAATCAGCAATATGTTCGGTCGATTAAAACAATTAATAGTTTGTATGCCACACCACGTTTTTGTGGCTATTATTTATTTTATGAATAAAGATCCTTCTTTCCAGGTTTGACTAAAATGATTTAGTATTTTAAACCAACTTATAAATCCTGCACTGATTGGCTACCCCACTATAGATCTATTTGTGATAGCCCATGGTAGAGAGAAACCGCACGCTGTGGGTCTAATTGTTAAGTAGATATATCGTCTGCATGACTGGACGGAGGTACTCGGATCACTTACCGCTTTCTTGACAAGTATCAGCTGAAAAGAAGAGACAGTAAAAATAGTAAGAGGCGCCATTTTCTTGGTTAACGTTCAATGTTCTAAATTTATCTAACTCATACGTTACCCAGCCAAAAACCAGGGAAAAGGACGAATTTAATGGTAACACACGTCTCAAAACAATTAGTAAAAACTGCCTTGCAGATTTAACTTATTTTAAACGCGATTCATTCATATAATGGTAGTGTCTCGACAACTGTGCAACGTTACAGTAAAATTTCAGTATTTACTGTTACGGTGTTGAAAATACGATACAAGCAGTTGCGCTTCGACTGCTATTAGCTAGTATCTATCAGGCACAATACTGATATAATTATGGGTCTATAAGGGACAGTGATCTTTCTTACTTTTTCTACCATTTCCTTTCCTGGTTTTGCGTATTTCTCTGTAAAGGGGAGACAAAATAATTAATTATTTGAAAATGTTTAAGACTCTCATTCATTATAATAGAACAATTTAGGGAACGGTCGTTATTAATGGGAGGGTGGTTAAGGAAGGAGGGAGAACTGATTTTTTTTTGTGAATGGGGGTAGTCTCCAAAAAATATTCTGAAGCTTCTCTCCCACCACCACCCCCCACCACCACCACCACCACCACCACCACCCCCCCCCCCCCCCCCCCACCCTCATTTTTGCCGATCATTGACCTTATTCATAAAGGCATCAAAGCGAGGCCAGTTGTCCCTTCGAGAGAAGTAGTCTAGGCGAAATAGTAAACGTTCAATTCCTCAAGACACCATCAGTGCGGTAGGACATTTGCATGATGACACCACATACCAGAACTCTTTGCGCGAATCCTAATTTGGACCGTTGTCTTGTAATTCTCAAAAGGAGTTTTAAAAATCTGAATGAGAATTTGGAAACGACGTCATTATGAAAATGTCCAGTACTTACTATCTGGGTGCTCATCTGGTTTGATACCTGCTACCGATTGAATGAAGAGTTTCTTAAACTTCTCGATGATGTTCTTTATACCACCTTCTGGTCCGTTTCCTGGTTTGGGCTTACCAGTAGATGGTTTCGGTCTGCCAGATGGTTTGGGCTTACCAGTAGATGGTTTGGGCTTACCAGTAGATGGTTTGGGCTTACCAGTAGATGGTTTGGGTCTGCCAGATGGTCTGGGTCTGCCAGATGGTGCTATAGGTTTGCCGGCAGAGGGCAGTACGGGCCCACCAGTGGATTCCACAGGTGTGACAGCTGGAACAGGCCTACCAGGTGTTCGATGTCTTTCAGTTGTTGCTGCCAGGGTAGGTGCTGCAGGGTCTTCCGGATCAACTATCGCAAAAACAATATTGAAAATACGAGACATCAAAATACAGTAGCATAAACCTGTTTTACTATTTATTGTGGTCGACTAAGGGAGAACCGAAATACATTTAGAGAATCCACTGTAGCGGAATAGAAACCCTAGCTTGATCGCGAAATGTTGCTTCGTTAAGATTACGGTACATTTGTATGTGTTTCAAAATTCAATTGGTAATGCCTCGATCGTAAACTAAGGATTATTACTATAAAACAGATGAAATATCAGACTGTTTTACCGAGGTCCTGTTGTTGATGTCGGAAATGGTTGTTTAAAATGCTGCATAAAGCTTTGGAAATGAACCCATATTCGTAATATACCTCCTTCATCCTTGTCTACGTCATATTCAGTTGCTGAAGTAGCATCTGTTGTTTCATCTGATAAGAAATACAGATCAGTTGATTACAATCACTCCCGTACAATCACTCATGTTGATTTGTTATGACAGTGTCCTTTTGACCACGATTGTAGTTTTGAAATTGAACTTATATTGCCTGTTAGGTGGTTTCTATCAGCGCAACAAAGAAATGTTAGCTTACCAGAAGTATCCACGGGATCACCATCAAGTTCCGTCACAACCACTTCTTCGTCTGAAATATTTTGAGAAGGTAAAGCAGGTAGTTTATGTTTATTCATTTCATTCCTTAGAACATGAACAATATACATACTAAATACATGCCAAAATACTCATGTCATGGTACTGCGCATGTATCGAGTAATTGCTCGTTTGGTGGCTGTTAATAGGCCCTTTGCAGCTAACAGTCACGTGCTGATATAATACTTCATTAACGAATGAATTGAGCTCGTGATCCCCATGGGAAAGGTGTTGCCATGGATGCTGGAGAGCAAGCTATCTTTAAAATCGCAGTTTTAGAAAGATCGACAATCGATTGGAGGTGGAAAATAGCATTTACAAACAGGATTTGTTAATAACACTACCGATCTCTCCAGTACAACCACGTGATTTGTTAGCTGCAAAGGGCCTATTCGATACAAACAGTTAAACTTCCCTCCCTCAAAGGTGGATTGAAAGGATTTTCAATATTTTCCATGGAAACTATACACCGTCATTTTTACATATTTGCTTTGATTTTAAGCATCCCACACAGCCGAGTGGTTCGTTAGTTCATATCAAAATCGGTGGAACTACCTGTTTACGGCCCGGAACGCGAATGTAAAGTCTATTACCGTGACAGCCTCTTTCATGTAAGGTATTGAATTAGTTTTCTTGCATTTATAAATGTTATATATATTCAGCAATACAAAATCCTTTCCTAATCAATCTTAGCTTGTTAAAGTCATTTATTTTAAGCCAAGATTTGTATGTTAAGCTACCGTTTATACATTTTTCTAATCGGTTTCGAGAGCCGGCATTTATTTAAACAGTGCGTTACGGTTTGGACGATATAAATTTGTGAAGAGGTTTAGTATTTCTGTTTTTTTTTTGCCTTACAGCATCCGTGGCAACGCCTTTCCCATGGGAATCATGAGCTCAATTCATTCGTTAACAAAGTATTATGTCAGCACGTGACTGTATTATGTCAGCACGTGACTGTATTATGTCAGCACGTGACTGTATTATGTCAGCACGTGACTGTTTCCTGCAAAAGGCCTATTATTCTGCAGACCAGATCTTTGGTAATCTGAATTGAACTCGCCCTGTACAGAAATTTATACAAATATTCAACGCATACTTGAAATTATGTTTTTGAAGTTAGCACTATCAGCGTAATAAAAGAAAGCAAAGACTAATGAAAGCATTGGCTACACCCTTACATCTTTTTCAAAGAAATGATGTATACACGGTGATATCGTGAAGTTCAGTCACATCCATTTCTTCGTCTGAAATGTTCTACCATACATAAATTCTACTCACGACATTTAAGAAAAGTGAATCAGTCAACATTGTGAGAAAGCGTTTTACCAGGGATTCGTGGATAGTACTAGTACGTGTCTTAGACTCGTTTATTATATACATACCGAGAACCCGCTCGAACACTCGCTCGTTCGTTTTCATAACTTCGTGAATAAAAACCGTACGCGCGCATTTTCTATGAAGTAATCTCTAAAGTATGAAAAGCATAATCAAAGTGAGAAATACTCGTTTACCTGGGAACCCGAATTAGTTTACCGAGGAATTTTATTTTAAAGTAGTTAAGAGTCCGAAGTCACTCCTAAAATTGGCAAAATTAATTGCTTCACTAATGTTGGATTATCAATTATTCGCAACATTATTAAGCCTCACTTTACATAGTCAGAGTAAGAAATGAAGTTCTTAGATATATTTATGAATCGAAAGGTTCTTACCGTTTGCGATGGCGTCGGTGAAATAATCGACTTCATCCTCGAGTGTGGTATCCTGGACTAATGCAGAACTGCGAGTTTGTGCTATTCCAACGAAAAGAACTGCGACTACAAGAAGGATCTTCATTATCTTGTATACCGAATCAAACCAGTGTACAACGGTTCTAATTCATCCGAGGTGACAGAGGCTGCATTTATACTGAAATCTAAATGATAATGACTTTGGTATTCTTTCAGCAATATCTGCATTCCAGGAGCTGTACATGTTGATTTTAAAAACAAAAATGTTCATTTACAAAGTATACTGACTATACCCACAATGGCACTTATGCCAACTCAGTTTTAAACAATATGCTTTTAATTGCGCATTGAATTTTGGTTGATGTATTATTGATTTTAGGTTAAGCACTGTTTGAAAAGTACTCTTCAAGGCATTTCTCA
Organism: Actinernus sp. WN-2022; assembly: GCA_030867875.1. NCBI lineage: Eukaryota > Metazoa > Cnidaria > Anthozoa > Actiniaria > Actinernidae > Actinernus > Actinernus sp. WN-2022. The sequence continues at coordinate 143,821,101 of JAOWCC010001634.1, forward strand.
TTTTAAGATAATTTAAGAAAACGTTTTTGCGCGGTGTGTGGAACTCAGTTACGTAACATGATTATGTAATAGCATGCAGACTCGTAAACAAAGCAGGGTGTGCAACACTGATGCAATTCCCAGATGGTACATCGCAACTTCATGATCAAATCATTATCACTCGGATTTCAGTATAAATACAGCCTCACCTTGAATGAGTTTGAACGTTCTATATTGGTTGTGCGAGCTATATTAGTTTGATACAAAATGAAGAGCCCGTCTCGTATTTACTGTTTTTTTTCTCGTTGTTATAGCATAAACTCGCAGTTCTGCATTCCAGGTTACCTTACTCTTAATAGGATGAAGTCTATTTTATCACTGATCTCACCAAAGGTAAAAACGTTTTCGATTTCTTAAGGTGACTGTATATAAGCCCTGGCTAATTATATTTCTTACGAAGAGACTAGAGGCCATAGCCAAAGGATTCCGGAATAAAAAGTTGATTTGATTTATTTGTCGAGGTGTATTGGCCGTTCAAAGTTGCCCAAAAACGTGTCTTGGGTTGCATGTGGACCAAAATCAAGCGCACGAGAGCGCTTTACCAAATTGCAGGCACTGCCTTAATTGACTTACACTGCATGAAATGGCCTGTATACGAGCCCTTATTCACATCTTATACAGTCCGTATACACACGTGTGTAAGGCAGATATACGAGGATGGCAGGATGTGTAATGTGTGGATACGGTCCTTATATTTTCAGGGTATGCTTAGAAAATGGCAGGATCTGGTACACTTGTGACAGGTTTCCTGATATGTCCGTATACGCACCAGTATACGTGTTGTGTACTGTGTGTAACAGGGCGTATAAGAAAGGTTATGTATAAGGCATGCAACACTTGTGGCAGGTTTCCTGATATGTCCGTATACGCACCAGTATACGAGTTGTGTACTGTGTGTAACAGGGCGTATAAGAAAGGTTGTGTATAAGGCAGGTAACACTTGTGGCAGGTTTCCCGATATGTCCGTATACGCACCAGTATACTCTTTGTGTACTGTGTGTAACAGGGCGTATAAGAAAGGTTGCGTATAAGGCGGGTAACACTTGTGGCAGGTTTCCTGTTATGTCCGTATACGCACCAGTATATAATTGTATACTGTGTGAAACAGGGTATACAAGGAAAATAGAAGGATTCTTACAGGTGATGTATGTATGATGACCATACTGTTTGGTATAAAAGGAAGCTACAATGCTCCGTAGAAGTTTAATTTGAAATCAGTTTTAATTTGCGGTATAAATTATTACGCGATAGTATGACGTTTATTAATCGATAGATTCCAGCCACTAAATCAGATCTTATGAAGAAAAATGATAACGTAAATTCATTTTAACCGTATAGTTCCTTTATTTAAACTTTAAAGGGAAAATATTTTTACTTTTTTTACATCATTTCACATGCAGTATTCATGCATGCAGCCCAAGGCATCAGTAATTGTTCTTTATAGTTCAGTGGTTCGATAGAACCCCATTCATCTCAATTCACCTTTTCGATCTGACACCCCTTCTCTCTCCCTTTTATCAAGAAAATTGCCTAGAACAGCGGAGCTAGCAAATTTACGTGTATTATAGTGGCGTATACGCCAGTTTCCACTCAGGGATTTTGTAGAGAAACTTAATTAAATAATGAGTTTAGAACATATTTGCTCCTAATACATCTCGATCTAAACTAGATTCAAAACTGATCATCACAGTCCAAGCTATCATCATTTGTTTCATGCACCAGTTCATCATTAATGGTGCTTCTTGGCGCACTGTGACCGATACTGTACCCGAGTCACCATCACTGCAAAAAATAAAATGAGAGAAATATTAGTTTAATTATTCACGAAGCTGGTAACAAACACATTTATATGCCCTTTCCGAAATCAGCCTCTGGGTAAACGTTTGAATTGTCACTTCGTGGCATCCAACTGCGCTAAACTACTAATGTAAACATGCCCCACAAAGTTGAAATTGTCTCAAGTGGATTGACAGCAATTTAAAGCTAAATGCGTCTCGATCGAAACTCGAAAGTCACTTTGCGAATTTATACCGGAGGTTTCCCCCCCCCCCCCCCCAAAAAAAAAAAACATTTGAGATATGATTTTTCAAAGAGAACCACACCAGAGCCGAGTTTTTGGAGAGTGCTTTGTTTACATCGAGAGCGGCCAGAGCTGACTGGCCATGGCGGAATATGCACTATACTTACTCAATGAAAGTTCTTCCAAGAAATAAAGAAAACAAAGAGGTTGACTCATGGCAAGCCTAAATATCCACGTGCATTAAGCTACTGGTTGCGAAATTACTGAAAGTATCATGACCAAGAGCTAGCTAGTTTCTGTAACAACACAGCTAGTTTATGTAACAACCTACAAGGCACATTTTTACAGTGATTAGTTCATTACCCCCTGGTTATGATACTATTTGTCTACATTTGAATGCAAGTACATATCCGTTAAGGCCCGTTCATGGGGGTGTGAACATGATCTGACGCATGAAGATATGCTTCACCGGTTAGGATGGAAATCTCTACAAGCACGCTGCGCTATGTACTGTGTTATCATTGTATTTAAATGTCTTAATTGTAATGGTCCAGTTCTTTAGTCAATATTACGATAAGACCTCTCATGCCCAAATGGCCTGGATCTCATAATTCCTAAAGTTAAGATAGAAATTGCAAAGAAAGGCTGTTTTTTTACTCAGGGGCAAAATATTTTAATGATCTACCAACATACATTAAAGAAGCATCATCATTGTTAGTTTTTAAAACAAAATGAGATATTTTTTTAGATTTTTGAATTTTAAATAATATTGTAGACATTAGTTATAGGATAACTTTGTACATATACTTTTACTGCAACATTGTCTGATATTTTTATACTTTGCTTTTTAATTATTCTGATTTCCCAGGGCACCCACTGATAACAGCTTTGGCTGAAGCGTTCACCCTGGTTAAAGAATATATTATTGTTATTATTACTACTAATTGCCAAATCCTCTTCTCACTTAGTGTCCTATCAGTAAAAAAACATGTAGATTCCCCTCCCTAAAAAGAATGATGCATTATCGGAAGGTATGATTCCAACCATATATAACTTTGCAAGAGTACCATAAAAGCCGCATGCAAAACTACGATGTCGTTCTGGGAAAAAAAGGTTCATAAGTGTTCTACTTAAATTTGAAGCAAAACCTCTTCAGAAGAGATTAGTGTCATTCCAATTAGCCACTTTAGAAACGACTAGGGATTAGGACGAGTTCAATCTCGCAAAGGCGTTTGGGATCGTTACTGGGGACATGCATCATACAGAATACAAACAAACATGGCAAATAACTCATCGAATACTAGCAGAGTAAGCAAAATCAGCTTGAAAGAAGACACTTGATCAGAAGTGAAGCTTGTGAGATTGGACTTGCCCCAATCCCCTACTTGTCTCTAAGTGGCTAATTGACATGGCAAATAACTCATCGAATACTAGCAGAGTAAGCAAAATAAGCTTGAAAGAAGACGCTTTACCAGAAGTGAAGCTTGAGAGATTGGACTTGCCCCAATCCCATACTCGTCTCTAAGCGGCTAATTGATACTGCAACATCAAATGAAGGGCTGTGTGCAAAAAGGGCGTAAGTGATTGTTGATCACGTTCTAAATTCTCCCTTAGAAAACAAAGAAATTGAAGGAGAATTTAGAATGTGATCAAGAGTCACTTACGCCCTTTTTGCACACAGCCCTTCAAATATGTTTAGAACTTTCGTTGTCATTTATTCTGTATACTGTCTTTAAATCACTCCAAATTCTTCTGCCAATTCTTCTGAATGCAATGAGTACAGATGCATGTATGCAGGGTTAGCATCATTCTGAAGTTAAACATTCTTAAATACCAGCGAGAAGGTGCAAAGCGTGAAACTACAACAATACACAGCGTTGTGAATAGCCCACCTTCTCGCTGGTATTTATGAATGTTTAACTTCAAAATGAGGCTAACCCTGCATACATGCATCTGTACTCATTGCATTCAGTGGTAATTTTCGAATACGAAACTGGACTATTGGCACAAGTCATTTGGAATGACACCAATCTCTTCTGCAGAGCTTTTGCTTCAAATTTAAGTAGGAGCACTTATAGCCCTTCAACTTTGTTTTCAAAAAAAGGCATCCTAGTTTGGCATGTGGCCTTTATGGTATTCTAGCAAAGTTATAAATGGTTGGAATTATACATTTCGCTTATGCATCATTCTTTTCAGGGATGGGAATATACATATATTTTTTTTACTGATAGGACATTAAGTTTTGAATCCAGAGAAAATCATAGGGCAAGCAAGTAGAGGATTTGGGCAAATACAATTTTGAATCACTTGCCCAAGTGGGTGTTGATTTATTTTTCGAGTTGCATATCAGAATAAAAGTCTATCCATGTACAATGTGTCCATACCAAGTCTACCTACATGTACATACTACTATTTGCAAGCTACCGTTAAGTGTGAATCTTTTTCCGCGTTCGTTTTTGTTTGAAACCTTGACGTCTGGCGGCACAAACCTTTGCAATTTAACTGCTATAATGGCAACCTTTGACATGTCCCGCCTTCATGTTTCAGCGAGTGGGATTCAGGTTTGTAAACTTTTCAGCTAGATTTTCCTTCGCGCTACGCACTAAATCATATAAATACCGGTTAAAGTTAAAGTTTTGGACGCTCAGAATTATGAGAGATGCAAGACAACAACTGTCTCTTGGCATAATCTGAGTTACAAGATGGTAGAAGACATATCAAAGGTTGAAACTAATTTGTTTGCCGACAATTTGTAAAGGTTTGGGATGCCAGACGTCTAAGTTTCAAACATAAACGAACACGGAAAAAGGTTCACGCTTAGCGGTAGCTTGCAAATGGTAGTATCCATGTACCCATATCAGTATAAAAGTCTACCACATACCCATACCACATACATGTTATCATATTTTTTGGCTCAATCCTGGTTTCTGGGAAACTACCCACCCACCCACCCCTCCCTTGGATATGCATTTTTATATTAATGATTAATCATTAAAGGAGAGGGTGAAGTGTGGGGGAGTAGTTTCCCAGAAACCATGTTTGATCCATTTTTTTAGAGGCCTAACAGAATTTGTTGGGTATTCTCCAGTCAGGCCAACTTGCTTTCTTTAGCATATCTTTCAATTTGAAAACGACATGAACCTAGTTGTCAGTAAAAGGAGTTTAATAAACCGGAATAGCCAGAAAAAAGCTGCTAAGTTTATTACAGACAAACAACAGGAAAAGCTAAAAAATCTGGTCACTAAATTAGTAAGTATTCAACTTTTAAAAAACACATCGACAAACTGAACATCTTGCGAAAACATATGCTACGGTACATGTCTTTATGATCCAATATTATTAATATGGAGACTATCCAAGGTAGTACCATTGTATTTTTGGACAACACAGTCTTACTATATCCCAGGCAGAGATGGGAAATGCACTTATATTATGTCAGCAGTGTGTTGTTTCCTATTTGCTGTCAAGTCTTGTAGACACCGCAGTAATTATTGTAAAGGCACATCAAATAAAGGAGACACGGTGGTAAAATAGTGTACAATGAAAATGTTTGAAAGTTATTTGAAATTCACTGTTTGAGAAATAATTCATAGTTTCACTTCATCCTCAGATACCCAAGGGCAGTTAGTTGGCAATGGGCAAAAAAGGGTGGTTTTTTTTTTGGGGGGGGGGGGGGGGGGTGAGGGGGAGGGGAGAAGGAAAAGAAAACACCTGGCATGGTGGGCATAAATGACCCAGAAATTGCCTGGGTTGAGCATTCCCAAAATTAGATTAAATGGCATAATTTCCTAAATAATTATTGTCTGAAATTTAATGAAGTATTCTCAGTTTACTATGGAAGTAAAATGTAAGGTTTTGGTTAAATTAGTTTTAGATAATGACATTATTGTGATGTCAAGAGTTAGTTCCTTTTTTGGTCAAATTCCTCAGCTTTAAATAGATGTTTAAAGTAAAGTATGCTATATATGGCGATGTGTTTTCATTTAGCACAATTTCGTTATGATAAATATGAAGTTATTAAGGGCTCACGGACAAAATTAAATCTACCATTGCTAATGAAAGTTTGCAGCCTCACAAAACCAAGAAAATTAAAGAGTGCATGGGCAATACTTATTCTCAAGGTGACTCCAAGGGTAAAGACTTGTAGTCTGATGATGTCATCAAGTGATGTCACAATGACATCATCAAAATAAAAATAAATCTAAATTCTCCATGGATTTTTGAGCTACATGTACATGTACTATTAATTTATGAATATTTGCTGAAGCTACAGGTGCATAAAACCAAGCATGTGTTTGCCATTACAACAAAAATGGAAGATTTTACAACACTTTTCAGTCCAATTTTAAGCTTTTTTGCAAATGAAAAGCCATAACTTTGGCATTTATTGTCGGTCTCCAAAATCCATGCTCAGTATTGTGGATTTTTTTTATTTATTTACAAGCTCTGAAATGCTATTTCCAGCATTTTCGATGCAATGTTTTAGTAAGGTTGGGGGTCAGTTGAATAGACTGCAGTAAATAGCATATTCACCGTGCTCACTCAAGGGTTAGAGTTTCTAATCAAAGTTATACAAAACAGAACAAAATCACTGCCACAGCATAAAAATCACCAAAATTCCTGTTAAGCCAGGTCTTTATGGCTTAAAGGCAGCTACGCCCCTGACAGTAGAAGAGACAATCTATTTTAGAATGGTAGGTGCATGTTTTTTACCAAAACTAAGTTTAATATTAGTATCTGGTTAAGCAGATATTTCCAAATGTTGTGCTCATTTTCTGGTTGAATAAATAAACTAAAGGGGACCTCTTTAAAGAAGTATATTGGCGTGTAATAATTAATTACAGTATGTTGTTGGTACTGAATTGAACCGAACTGAGCTGCCAAACAGTGCTGAACCAAACAGGACATTTATACACTGCATCAGCTAAGTTTTTCCCTTATCCGAGATGTGGTGTTAGACTTGTCATCTAACTATATCATGTTTAATAGCTTACATACTCGGATAAGGGAAAACTTACATGTAGCTGACGCAGTATATAAAGTTCCTGTTTGCTCTGTGCAGTTTGGTGGCTCAATTCAGTATCAACAACACAATCTAATTAATTATTACGAGTCAATATATAGTTCTTTAAAGAGGTCATCTTTAGTATATTTCTTCAACCAGAAAACGAGCACAACATTTGGTATGCACTGAAAACATTTGCTTAACTAGATACTAATACTAAACTTAGTTTTGGTAATAAAAAAAACATGCCTGTACGATTGCCATCTGCATTTTCTCGCCTCATTTGGACTCTGAAGCTTCAAAATATGGTACAAAAGGGTAATATTAAATAGGATTTTAACCATGAAATCCTAAACTAGAGACTTGTACACTAAATGTCAAGAAAAAGTCGCTTTACTGCACTTCACTTTCAGTATCGAAATTCCCATCTGCCATGTTGAGAGAGAAATAGTGTTCTGGTTCAGTAACGTCATAAGCCACCACAAGCACAGTTGAGAAATAGGATAAAAGGTTTCCTGAGTGTAGGCAAATTGAATCACTGAAATCATTTAAAGGGGAACTGGACCATAAAATTAACTGTTTTTGAATAAAATCCTTAAGTATATTAAGGACGGTGCCTACTATTGTCAGCGCGCACGCCGTTCTGCGCATCTTGCGTCCCGCGGGTCATCCCGCGAGACAGCCCATTTGCAGAACTATTTTGAAAAAGCTGTGTTAATTGTGTAATTTCACAGATAGAAAGATGAAGGATTTTAAAATACGGTCGAAAGATATGCTTGACAAATGAAGGATTTGGAAAATCTTTAAATTCCACTACACGGCCACGAAAGACAATTTTCAGCTAAAATGGTATTAAAAGAGCCGACCATTTCAATGATTTATCGTGGGGAGATGGTCGAAGAATCGTAGATTTAGGAGATTTACCCGACCAATTGAATGAAGGTTGTTTGGACTGCCATGAATCGCTGCTGTCTTTTCGCCCAGCGCCTTGTGCTTTAGGTCTGTCGGTGCTTTCGAGTTTCGTCAGTTTCTCCAAACATGGACTCGGCCGAGTATAAACAATGAGTGTGAATACGGTCAAATAAGCTTTGTAAAAACGGGTAAACCTCTTGGAAATCCAAAGAAGAATGAAGAAGGAAGGACTGTAAGGGGTTTGAGAACAAAGGAAGTAGTAACAGGCTTGATTTTCAATGAAGAAATTCGAAAAACGGGACTGACTCTTTTCCCCACCGCCATCTTGAAAATCTCCCAGAATGCAATAAAAGAAACCAATTTTCAGACTTACTAGGGAGGCCTTGGTAAAAAATGTTAATTTTTGAAAATAAAATTAGCGATAAAGAGGCCTACCGTCCATATAACTTTTTAAAACGCGTGGATACCCCCATTTTTTCTTTTTGTAATCTATAATATAGAAGCTAAACAACGTTTACATATATTTTTTGTCTTTATAAAATTGAAACTTGATGTCCATTTCAGCAAAAAATATGTGTCTGTTCATGGTCACTAACGAGGCTTACAATCAAAATTTGTACAAAAAATGACAATCATTGTAAGATAAATGGTTTGATTGGCATCCTTTGTGAAGAACGCTACGTCTAACGCTTTTTGCCCTAATATTTTGCCAGATAACCCAAACTATTAATCGAATTAAAAAATAGTTTCTCGGACAAAGAAAAATGCTGAGTCAGCACTTTTTTCGATTTTCATCCTTAATTATCTCTCTTAAACGTATGGGTACCCCATAATTTTTTTTCTGATTTCAAAAGCTCCTTAGGGGGTTCAAACAATCCATATAGATTTTTAGGAAACAAATTGGTTTGCAATTAGTAGGCACCGTCCTTAAAACAACACTTCAAGTGTAGTTTTTGCACAGTGTGTAAATCCCCCCCGTCCCAAAAATAATAATTTTAAACACGAAATTTTCAGCTTTGACTGGCGGCTCAGAATGTGTTGTCAGTGAAGTATATGAGAAGGTACGACGTCACATACGGGAAGAAAGTTTACTTTCAGAATGACAGAAGAAAGTAATTTGGTTTATCATATGGCTTTCAGCTACTCTAATGATAGCCTGATTTTCAGATGGTCGAGGTCGTCCGCTCACTTCCTCCCACCTCCCCGTCTGATGGACTTTGGCAGAAACCGTGTTCCTGACATCATTTCCAGTGGAGCCTGCATGAAGGACAAGCCAAATGGCGGACGATACAAACGGACTTGATATGGCTTTAGAGAAAGCGTGCGAAACTTTCAGCATTTCTGAATTATTTCCCGAACAGCGAAAGGCAATATTACCCCTCGTTTCCCGGGAGGACCTTGGCCATCACAGCTGCATCTATAGGTGACGACCAGGTAGAGAATCGAGAAAGGAGAAATTATGTAGCCTTCTAGTACAGCTCACCAGAATCACACACTTTCCTGCACTGCAGAATTCTTACGTTTTACAACTTCAAACTTATGTAGATTTCTCAGAACTAACCCCAACCATATCCTGTTTGAGCTGCTATGGTTTTTTGGGCAGCAAGAACTTTTTAAATAGGATTTTTCGTACAGTATTTCAAGCGCATGGTCACAACACTGATCTAACTACCGGATTTGTTGTACTTTACAATTTGTCAAAATCAAGACTGTTCAAATTTCTGATAACATACATGTAAATATTTAGGCAAATGTAATCCAACTTTTACCATGACATATTCACTATAATGATGTGTTCACTCCTGTAAAAATGTCATGCCATTCCATGAAAGATTTAGTCTTCTTAAGGCAAAAAAGCTAAGATATTTCAGCTTTAGGACAGCAAAATTGTCAAAATAAAGTGTGTTTAAAATTTTGCAAACATAAATAATTGCCCAAATGTCTTGAAACTATTACCATGACATACTCAGTATGTGTGTTCACTGCTGTAAAAAAATCATTACATTTTATGAAATATTTGGTCTTCTAAATGCCAACATTCTAGGAGACATTACATTTTAATACGGCATACATGTACAAACCGGTCGAGGAAGATTAATGATTTTCAAAAGCCTGTAGCTAGTAGATTCATAAACATCGCGATATCAATAGCGCTTCCTATCAGATTTTCCCGGTACATGTCTGAGGACAACATGTCGGGAAATAATTCAGAAATGTCGAAAGCTTTGCACGCTTTCTCCAAAGCCATATCAAGTCTGTTTGTATCATCCACCATTTGGCTTCACCTTCATGCAGGCTGCACTAGACATTCCATGTATACCTCAGTTCTCTAAAAATGAAACCTTCGCTCTGATTGGTCGAAATGAAACAATGACCAGAACACGGTTTCTGTCAAAGTCCATCAGACAGGGAGGTGGGAGGAAGTGAGCGGACAACCTCGACTGTCTGAAAATCAGGCTACTCTAATGACAGTTATCATCGACTTCTAGGTTTGACAAAGAGACAGATGTTGCTGAGAAGATTTCGACAGAAAATCCAAGGATTTCCAAGAATTTGTTCCTGTGCTCCAAGCCGATCTTGAACCATGTAATACAGTGTTCATATGGGTATCTGATGCCAAATAATTTTCGTAAAAAATTGTTTTTAAACTATATTCACTGCTGGCAAGTGTAAATAATTAAAACCTGGTTTTCACTAGTGATGGAAGCCGAAACGGAGGTGTAAGCATAAGAGATTTACGTTCTTGTGAAAATCAACATGACGGAAGCACAAACCTTGTCCAGAAGAGAAAACATTGCTTGAATGCTATATTTACATTGCCAGGGGCCTGAGAATGGGCATTCTGATTGGTTAAATTATTCTGCTTCTGCTTACGTTTGATTAGTTTTTACTGGAACGTAAGCAATAGAAGCAGAAACGTAAGAATTAGGAAGCCTTCCGTTCATTCCACTTCTGCTTCCGTTGAGCTTCCACTTCCATCTCTGTTTCTTGAATTTCACTAGAACGTAAGGCTCCTTATGCTTCCGCTTCTGTCGCAAGTGAAAACTAGCCTTAACTGATCAAAATTTGAGGGATGCAGCATGCAATCATGTTTTCAGTTTACTATACATTTCTCTGTAAATTTTCCTGCAGACTTTGACTCGTTGTTTATATAGATAAATGTATTATTGGTAAACTGAAAACAAGATTGCATGCTTCCCAGCACAGCCACTGCACTCAAATTTTGATCAGTTAATCGTTTACCTGGTACCTTAAGCTTGCAGACAGTGAATAGTTTTACGAAAATTATTTAGCATCAGATTCCCATACGAACACTGTATTTCATGGTTCAAAATCAGCTCAGAGCACAGGAACAAATTATTGGAAATTTTAGATTTTCTGTTGAAATCTTTGCTTAGTAGCAACATTTGTATCTGCTTCTTCTCACTTGAAGTCAATGATAACTGATATTTGTAGTATCTTGAGTCATTAGAGCAGCCGAAAGCTATACACATGTACGATAAACCAAATTACTTTCTTCTCGCATTCTTAAAGTAAATGTTCTCCCCATATGTGACAAAAAAAATCATTGTGAAATGTGAAATAAAGTATTGTATTGCATTATTCTCATAAACTCTGCTAACACTGCATTTCTGAGTCACCAGTCAAAGTTGAAAATACTGCATTTTATACTATTTTTACTGGAAAATTTACACACTGGAAAAACTACCCTTGAAATATTGTTTTAATACACTTAAGGATTGAATTCAAAAATGGTTGATTTTAGGGTTCAGTTCCCCTTCAAAGTAGTAGCGTAGATGTAGTAATAATTCGAAATCAATAAGTTCTGCTATATTATTTTTTTGTGTACAGATGACACAAGCCCAGTAATTTGTTAAGTAAGGTACAGGGAATAAATTAGTTTTGCCATGCTGTCCACAACATTGAAAATATGGAATAACAGTTTCTAATTGCGGACCATTGTGTTTTCTTTGTGCTGGAGGTGTGATTGTTTTTCCTTGGTATGTTGACATATGATACTGGTAAATTTGCACTGAATTGAGCCACCACACAATCTACAGTTATCAGCAGAGAATAGAACTTGAAAACAAATTTTCTCTTCATAGATGTGCAACACAGATAAATAAAATAGCAGAAATTTTCTTTCAAATACATCTTTGTATAATCGTTGGGTTAACTTTGTTATTGTGTAGGACTTTGACTCGACTGTCCTTTCATTCAATATCATTGTTCCAGTAAATATTGGGTTCTTAGCAATGTTTTTTTTTTCACCAAGTTATTTTGGATCCATTACCACTGAGCTGCATCATTCGTCTCAAATCAGTTCTGCTTCACAAACATATACACGTACAATGTATGTCTCAGTGCAAGCTCTTTCACTGGTTGGACTGATTTCTTTGGACTGATTTCTTAACTGATTTATTTTCAAAGTGGTATTGTGATCAATAAATATTTGATTTGGTAAAATTTGATGGAATTTTTTTTTGCTGGAATCATTATTGCTTTAATTTTGGTTCTCAAATTTTGCAGATCTCAAATACATGTACTGCATATTAGTATGTACATTGTACGTTAGAAAAAATAATTGTTCGAGACTCAAGGGTACATGTACCAAATTTCCTGCTTGCAGAACCTTCATTGCTCCCTTTCTGTAATTGGACTGGTGGGGGAGAGAAGGCTCTGCCCCCATCACAACATTGTTTGATCTAACTGCCACCCACAACTACTGTTTTTATACAGTTTTTATTATTGGCAGATACTGTGCACCTGCCAATGTCAATCATTAGTTTGCATACTAATTACTGTGGGATCACTTTCTTCTCATTGGTCAAACCATCCAAGCATGGCAAAAGTGTTTTTGTGTCGCTTATTAACACAATGCATGCGCAACACCCAATGTTGTGACTGGGGCAGAGCTTTCTTTCCCCTTCCATTTCGATTACAGGAAGGAGGAATAGAAGGTTCTGCAAACAGGGAAGGGTACCAAAATGAAATGAACTTAAAGACAACAAAGATATAACGAAAATATTTGGAGGACAAGTCAGAGAGCAAACATATTATTAGAAGCTTCCCTTGCGGAAAAGATTGGAGCATGCTAGTTAAAGTTTGAGTGCTCTCAACTCGAGTAACTTGTGATCTTTTTCTCTCTAATGCAAATGCATATTATGGTTCTCAATACTCAAAAAATAAATTATAAGTCACTTGGTATTTTTTTTATTGTATATTTCACCATGCCGTGGTGTCTAATAGAGAAATTGACAACAAATAGGAAACAATACAGCATTGACATAATATATGTGCATTTCCCAGGCCCACCTCTGCCTGGAATATAGTGAGACCCCCACTGCCAACAAATGACAATTTTTATCATGATGAAAGACAAAAATAACTGCTCAGATTAGCAGAGTATGCTTTCCAGGTATACTGGAGAAAATGTGGGACAATTTTGATGAAGGATGGCAAAGATTCGAGTGGATGAAAATTATTGCTTTTGGGCTTGAAATCGGTTCACTGTAATCGAAATCAATTTTGTAATGCACTTTAATCGTTGCCATACTCTATCGAAAATGTTTAAAAAGCATACCAGGACATTCACATTGTATTTCTCTTCTATCTTACGGTGTTATTTATGTAGTTTTGTAAGAAGCTCTGCCGGCGTAAATGAGACGTGCACGTGCTTTGTCGGTCTAAATTATTTTGGTCCGCTAGAAACTTCTTCTAAAAGAATCACTCTAAATAAACTCGGGGAAAAATCCACGAATGATTCATTGACAATAACAGATGAATCATTAGTTTTCTATGAAAGATTCCGTATTGAAACTAAGTCTTCTTAGTGAACAGCATGACCGTATGAGGATTATGGACTATGGTGTGATAATTTCTAACTAGAGTAAAATTCATATTTTTCGGCTAAACCACACAAATTGGACCTTCAAATTCGTATATAATCTTACCTTTATTCGGAGCGAGTAGAGAATACCCGTCCATTTTTTGGAGTTTAATAAAATTAAATGTACCGCAGTCCCGCAGTGATCTCAAAGCCTTATGGTTAACTATGAATCCTATAACATTTGAGAACGAATTGTATATTTGAATTAACTTTGAATCCTACAATCTTTTGAGAACGACAAAGTTATATATTTAAGTGCTACCGCAGTCCGCAGTGTGATGCCTTATGGTCAACTTTGAATCCTACAATCTTTTGAGAACGACAAAGTTATATATTTAAGTGCTACCGCAGTCCGCAGTCCCGTAGTGATCGCAAAGCCTTATGGTCAACTTTGAATCCTACAATCTTTTGAGAACGACAAAGTTATATATTTAAGTGCTACCGCAGTCCGCAGTCCCGTAGTGATCGCAAAGCAACCCTAACCTAAACCCTAACCCTAACCCTAACCCTAACCCTAACCTAACCCAAAGCCTTATGGTCAACTTTGAATCCTACAATCTTTTGAGAACGACAAAGTTATATATTTAAGTGCTACCGCAGTCCGCAGTCCCGTAGTGATCGCAAAGCCTTATGGTCAACTTATGGCTTCCTGTGTTTATCTGACGGACTGCGGTAGCAGTGAAAATATACAAGTTCATTGTGGACGGGTATTCTCTACTCTAGCCGGATATTCTTCTGATGTTCAGAGTTGTTTGGAATCTGTTTTGCTTTGTCCTTGAAGTCATCTGCACAGATATTGTAAGTACTCCCAAGATAACAGCAATTCTTCAAGATGACAAAATGGCGGACGCAAACTGTAATATTTCGTATTGCATTGTGGTCCATACACAAACCACAGGCGGCCCAGACTCTGATTATTCCCCAACTCGTGAATACCGTTGGGCGAAAACGGCTAGAATCGATGTAGAATTCGTCCATATTTTCCGAACTCGGTTATTTCGAATCTCTCGCTATCTCGAACTGAAATAAACCCGTTGAATTGTTAAGCCTGAGCTTTAGTTTGGTGTTACTTTTGTATAGATATCCTTCACAAACAACAAGTTAATTGACGGCACGCAGCTGGCGATTGAAGAAAAATCATAGTAATCAACATCAGCTCGTTTTCTACGGGGCTCGCACAGTGAAGTGAAAAAGATACCTTGTTTAAAGTAGCCGGTGAATACTTTCGATGATATATGTTCGCGATGCGAGACAACTTTTTAAATAAACTGTGAGGTTTAAAATGGCGTGCTTGAGTTCTTTTACTAACCGGAGTTGAACTTATTTAAGTTTGATCGTGAATAGACCTTTCCCACGCGGCGGCCAAGATTGTTCATGAATATGGGGGAACTAGGCTACTGGTATTCTGAGGTTCAGTTCGAGGCACAAACGTTATTTATACAGGGAAATGAAGACCACACAGTCAAAGAATACTATCATAGCATGAAATGACAACTTTGCGCTTCTTTCTCGAATACGTAAAGTTACGTAAAGTTGGTTGCCATCTTTACGTAGATTTACGTAAGCGTAAAGATGCGTAAAGTAATTAAGTTGCTATCTTTATGCAGATTTACTTGGAAGCTAAAAGTAGAGTTATGTGCTATCTTTACGTAGATTGACGGAAGCATAAAGATACGTAAACACAGCCAGGGCCGGTATAAAGTTTCTCAGCCTGACTGTGTAAAATCCCAGAAAGGATCGTTAAGACCCATGGCCATGCATAATATTTGAAGACGGTTAGAGAAGTGTTTCATTAATAAAATAAACGGAAAACAACAATGTTGCGTGCATATTGATATATTTTAATGTTAACACATCACAGTTCTCAATTTGAGCGTCAAGAAAATATTTGAAGGATAATAAAGACAATTAACGATATTGAATACGACTGTAGTTTACTTGAGACGTATAAAACAAGTATATCCGTGATTTATAGAAATAATTGAGCTATATATATTCTCTTGTACTTAATTGCTGAAAAGTTAAACCTTAAAATGTACAAAATCATTCTCGGAGTGAATGTTAAATCTACCAATTATGCAGTAAGATCAGAACTTGGAGTCTTACCTATTCATGTATCCATATACAAAACATTACTAAAGTATCTTTCTCATTTGCTTGATCATAGTGATAATCCTCTTTTAGTGGGGGCTCTTGAAACTTCTTGTATTTTAAACAAGAAAGGAACACGATGTTGGGTTAATGTTTTGTCTTACCTCCTAAAATTAGGGAATTGTGACTCCGTGAAGTCTGTAGCGAACCTGAAATTCAAGCCAATTCTCCAATTAGCTGTAAAGAATATAGAACAGATTTATATGGAGGAATGGAACAAAGAGAAAACAGAAATCTATCATGGTTTAAAGAATTCCAAACTTGAATTGTTTGTTAAAGTTAAGGGCAAATATACGTACGAGAAATACCTTTCTAAAATCAAAGACTTCGATGCCCGTAAAGCCGTAACAAAACTGCGTATCTCAGCGCATCTTTTTCCTATAGAACAGGGTAGATACGTACGACTACCTAGAGATCAGAGAATTTGTACTTTATGTAATTCAGGAGAAGTGGGAAATGAGTTTCATTATTTATTTCAATGTAAGGATTACAATATGTTACAGACTAGAACGTCCTTTCTTGATAAACTCTATTCTATTAACCCACTTCTCTCCTCCTTTAGCCATACTACTTTGTTCTACTACATCTTATCTATGAAAGACGATAACTTAATGCATGTTAGTGCCACATTTTTTAAAAATATTATAGAGTTATATACTACACAGATTAAGCCCTAAATCGTATATTTTCATTTTTATTTCTTTATTTTATTAGATAAACACCAATGTAACTCATATGTTTTCAAGGTGCTAATAAACATATATTATTATTATTATTATTATGTACTTGTCAGTTTGTAAATTGTTGAAGACGTGAAGAATGACTCCTGTGAATAGCACACTTTGTGTACGGTAACTCGTATACAGCGTATTATGAATCAGATGTATACTGGTCATTCAGTACAGTCCGTATACATCGAGATCAGTACACGTCAGTATACCGGTCCGTGTACGGTAACTCGTACACAGCGTATAATGAATCAGATGTATACTGGTCATTATACAGTCCGTATACATCAAGATCAGTACACGTCAGTATACCGGTCCGTATACGGTAACTCGTACACAGCGTATAATGAATCAGATATATACTGGTCATTATACAGTCCGTATACATCAAGATCAGTATACGTCAGTATACCGGTCCGTACACAAGGTGTATACGGACTCAGGATACCTCATTATACATGCCATTTCATGCAGTGTTAATCACCAGAACATGCTGGATCCGCCATTGCATGAAAAGCCTTGCCGAATATAGCTCTCCGTTAAGTTTATCGCGATATTATCATCTTTCTCATATATCTATTCAATTATTTTGCAAATATGCCAACGCTTTCTACCCGCGAAGAGACGAGTTCTGTTGATGACGTAACGTTTCATTCTCGTTCTAGTCCCCGAATGTGCGCGAACATTTGGAAGTTTAGTCGCTAAACAAATTCTGAAAACAATTTGATTAATTTTTCGGATTTTTTCGCTACCTTTTAAGCTTAAGCTATTAAAAAAGCATAACTGGCCAGGGCTTATATGCACTTTAACATTTTCCAGTCTGAAAGAAGTTGTTAATACAATATTGAGCAAATTGATTGCTCAATTGAATGAGAATTGTGGTTGGAACTTATTGTAGTACATATACAGTGTATGAATAAGTTCATTTATTCTCCTTTTGTTCATGAGCATTTTGGCAAATTGACTGATGCATAATATAGCAACAATTATAAAAAATCGTTTTCCCGCCTTTAACCAGTAGCACGAGTGACACATCATATCACGATGTGATCACGTGGCGGAGTTTTGATGACTGCCACGTGACCTCGCATCCACCGATGAGAGCGTATGTTGTGGAAAACGTACGGGCTATGTAACAATTAAATTTTTATCTTGAGGATGATAAAATAAGTCTGCCTGATTTTCTCAAGGGTTTAGTAACTGCATTTACCTTCTCAGATGTGACTGAACTTCATGATGTCCCCGTAAATACCGGTAAGCTAATTTTTATTTCATATGTAAGGACTCGCCAAAACACCGAGATATTTGTATTATTTTTAAAATTCTGTTTCTGCATTTCGTACTACTTCAAAGCGGTAAAAGGGTTTGATTAACGCGAAACGGGGGCGCTGTGGTAAAACAGCTGTCCAGCCTGAGTAACAGTTATGCCGATGATGGCTGTATTTTCATCAAGTTAAAGGCCGGAGGGGGGGAGAGGCCGGACTGGGTAAGTCATCCGGATATATTTTTCTGAATTTTTGTGATATATCTATTTAGAATTCTCATACGAGGAATACTCATTGAATACTAAGTAATACAACGGAATGTTACTTGAATTTGATGACGGATAATTATAACAATGCTAACGTTTGTCCAGGTTCTTTTTATCCTTGCCATCCGCAGCCCGATAAACTCTTCTGCTGTCTTAAATCACTTAAGAAGCTTTTAAAACTATACAAGCAGTTGTGGTTTACAAACATTGAATTTCTTCGGAGTATTTACTACACTGAAATCGTTCTGGATTTCATGTCAGATGCATGAATTAGAAGATACTAGCAGACAGAAGTGATATCGCCAGTGATGGAGGTATGTTATGTATATGAAGACTGCAAGGCTGATCGGACAGCTGTGCGATGTTATTTATCGCACCCTATATTACACTTAGCTCGTGTAACCCCTGAAGAAGATTCGTTCTGCCGAACCGAAATCAGTATAGGGTACAATATAATAAATAACATCGTACAGCCGTCCGTTTAGCCTTGCAGTCTTCATATATTTCAATCATTCTGCTGATCCTAACCTCCACTAGTCAATTGAAACCCCAGCCCCCCCCGACCCCCGGGACATAGCGGAACATTAACGGGGACATGGCCGTGGAATAACGCACATTTAACGCTGCATTTCTCCGGTGGAACGGGGAAAGTAACGATTTGCAAAATTTACGGGGATTTATGCGGTGGTTTTAACGCCAGCCACGATAGAGAGGGACTGGGCCCGAGCATCAACAACGCTGGAAAAGGCAAGTTGCATCCTTTGAAATCATCCCTTTTTTTACCCATCGCTATTTTTAGTCCTAAACGCTTGCTTTATTAATGCTTAAAGACTGTATTTTCCCGATTTTTTGCTCTCTATTTCCGTAGCAATTCGTTTTCTACATGAATTATTCATGTAGTGATCAGTTTATAAATATTCAATCATCATACATATTCAAACTTATGAGATCTCTGTCGCCATTATTCACGAACTTCGGTTGTAATGCATGTATTTACTTCTCATATCAGGTTCTTCTTCATTACAATAATAATCGTACGAAAGTTGTGGTTGTGGATAGAAATTCCACTATAAGTGAGTTTTTGTCCCAAGCGTTTGGTGTATCACATGCGGTGTTTTGGCAAAGATTTGACGAAGACTGGGGCGAACGGGTCGATGTCGACGATACTAATAAGAAAATATAGTAATAGAACACTTCAGAAAATGTAATCTTTTCAAATAATGGAACAACAGATTAGGTACTTATTGACTGAGTGGAGGGCCGGACGGGAAAATATTTGGCTCGAGGTCATGATGACGTTCGGACCTCGCTGGCTTTTTCCGGGACGCTCACGCCATACACGTCCGGCCCTCATCACCTGAATTTTGTAAATGGTATTGAAAGGAAAGCGCGCGCGGGGCCGTACGGGTCATACGATACTGAAGCTTATGTATATTCAATTTCTCAATGCCTCCTCCTAATTTAAAATTCTGAAGCACGTCGGGGCTATAGGGGCGGGTATTGCAACAGCCAACTGCCCCCGATGGGCGGGGAAAAGGTCAAAATGTAACACTGTATAAATGCTACATTCCCCGCTATGTCCCGGAGGTCGGGGGGCCGGAGTTTCATTTGACTAGTGAATTAGTGGTCCTTGCAGCCTTCTTTGAAGTATATTATGTATATGGATTCAGCAGCAACTTCAGAATCCCAGGACATACGTACGACAAAATGATACCTTCCCTGAATTGTGATTATATATGATGGACTTGCTGTCAACGTTGAGCTCTGTTTGCGGGACAGAAACACAAAACCACTGAGTTTGATTGATCTGGCTATGTGCAAATTTTGAGCACATATAGCCGCTTTAATAACTCATTAATATTTATATCATTACAGATCTTATTTTTAGAAAAATATAATTTGCCCAGCAAAGGTGGGGACTTAAAAGCGCCAAGGACCTCCTTGGGATAAAGGAGATAACCCCACCTCACAACCATATCACATCTCACTGAATAGGCTGTTTGTACTTGACGCGTCAGTTTACTACAACTACCAGAATCCTATTCGAATTCTTATGATGAGAATACCAAGACAATGGTCTAAATTACAGGAACAATATGTGCAAAGGATTCTGGTAGTCAACTGAGTGACGTCATAGTGCGCACGGCCTATTTAGGCTACTTTTCATGTACACTGTTATTTGATGACTTCATTTCCTCTACCATACTGAGTCTGTGAGTCAGCACATTCCCATCATGTTAGTTTTAGGACAACCGAGTTGAATAAATCCCATAACTCCGAGCTGAAGGCCGATACAATGCTTACTTGTTCATAATAGCGAGGTTCTCATGCAATAATAATATCTGTTCATAAATCATTAGGAAGCATTGTTTACCTAATACATTGTTGCATGACATTACTGTTCACAAGGGTTCTGATTGTTTTTGCGGCTACAAATAGCCTGATCTGGGAACACGCTGGCTCCTTAGTATTGACCATTTATGGGGTCCGTACACGTGCGATAGGTTCGCATGCCGTTACAAGGCTAAGTTGCCCAAGTTTAAAACTCAGTATTATCAACCAGGATCTTGTGGGGTAAATGCATTTTCCCACGATTGGGGTTATGACAATAACTGGTTATGTCTGCCTGTCTATTTGACTTGTAGGAGGCACGTCAATTGTAAGGCGCGCTGTGGAAATCTGCTCATTTCTGGCCTCTCCTTTGTTCAGACGGGACACATTGGAGCGATTTCCTCCAAGATTGGATATTTTTAACCAATCATCTGGAGTTGTTAATAAGAGGTAAAGCCAATAACTGTATATTCGGCAACAAACCTTTAAGCTTTATAACGGTTGCTTTGAGAATCGACTTCAGCCTGTCACCTAGGAAAGGTTTTTGCACAGAAATTGTGTAACATGCAATCGCTGAACATTTGTTTTTAGTTGGCCCTGGAGGGGCGTACGGATTGGGTTACGCCCTGGATGGGCGAAGTTATCAAAACTTCATTACAAATACTAACATGGCTTTTTTGTCATAATTCAGTTTAACTGTATGATCTCATTTTTATCTTGTGGTTATCAGACATTCCTACCAGCGATAAAACCAAACAGCTAAAGGAAAACCTGAAATATACAGTTCTGCCATCCAGATCTAAAGGGACTACTGAAGCCTATATTAGAGTATTTAATAGATCGATGGAAAGTTTTGCACATTAGCATTGAGTGCCGAGCATTTTGATAGAAAACCACGAGCGCACTCGGCCGCGTCCTTGGGCAGGGACGTTAATAAGTCGTTGGCCTTGTCTCTTACTACTTCTAATCAGTATTTGAAGGAGACGTAAAATATCCTGTTGTACTACTCGAAAATGAGAAGGAGATTGTCACCCGGTATAGCAGCCTGGCCATTGCACTAACCACACACTCAACATTGTAAACTGCGTGGCAGCCATTAGCGCCATCAAATCAGTCCGAAAACATTCACTGACGGGATATGTCAGTAATATGTAAAGCGCCATGAGACTGTTGTGATTGCAGCTATATAAATGGCCATTATTATTAAACAAAATTTAAGGCTTGAAGTCTTTGACTATAATCAGAATTCCGTTAACCGGTTCGCCTCTCGGGCTTTACCTTTGTAAATCTATATGCATGTTGGGCTCGGCTGACCAACATGTATCCCACGTAACTGTGTCTGAATTGTTTAGTGGAGGCAAAACATTGTTTTTAATACGAGGCTCCCGGGTAAATAAACATTATGTTCTCCGAGAAAGAATAAAATT
Organism: Actinernus sp. WN-2022; assembly: GCA_030867875.1. Taxonomy (NCBI): domain Eukaryota; kingdom Metazoa; phylum Cnidaria; class Anthozoa; order Actiniaria; family Actinernidae; genus Actinernus; species Actinernus sp. WN-2022. Next base: position 143,843,135 of record JAOWCC010001634.1, read on the forward strand.
AATTTACCTCTGATCTCTTATTGCAATCTTTATGCGTGATAAGTGCAGCATGTATTGAAAGTAGGCTGTATAACGAGGACGCATGCGCCAGCTGTCAACTCGACGGGAATTATGCCGTGAACACTATTGTGGCGGTCAAGGTGTCTCGTTTGCAGTAAATGTTATATCCCAGTGTTCAACACTTAAACTACACTGTTCAAAATAGGTTCTTTTCTTTATTTCTGAAGGAAATGGTCTGAGTGTTTGAAGCTTATCTTTGCAGAAAACATGACGCTCGCAATATTTTATAATGTCCGCCATTTTCATTTACGCTGCTGTCGTACTTAGTCCCCGCGCGTCCTGTTATTTGGCTCTGTCAGCTATTCCTGGAAAATCCGGGCTAAGAAAGCCGATAGTTCATTTTAGGTGGCAAATAGTTACGGCCTCCTCTCAGTTAGCATGCATTGCGCGCCAAAATCCCAGTGGCGGCCATTTTGTAGGGCCTCGAAATTCAAATCTCGCGAAAATCTCGTGAAAAACAGAAGGAACGAGACTCATAGGATTGATTTATTGTTGGTTAATTTTTAAACTCAAACGAATGGCACGACGCTTCATGATCAGAGCTAGGCAGATATTTGAAAATGTGCGATAATAACTAGCAGATGCGTGCAATGCACATTGGTTGAGAGCTGTCGTTTCAGGAATACTAACATCGGAATCCATTTTTATCGGCTAAATTAAAGCGCACGAAGTAGTTTGATCTGACCGTGGCTAGCGTAATTGTTTCAACGGTAATAAGCACTGAAGTATTGGATTAGGCTGAACATGACAGTGAATGTAATTATTCACCAAAGTGGAGGTGAATAGTGGTGGATATTCACCTATCATGGCGCAGGAGTCGCTGAACTAATTGTACGTATAATTATTGTCAACTGGTATCTCTCTGGCACTATTTTTACGAAGTTTAGAAAATGAAAACAACAAATATCATTGAGACCTCAGCCTTCGGCTGATAACATACCTTGGTCTTGATAATGTTCGTTAGTATATACCACACAAGTGAATAGTGCTTTACGCGCGCTCTGATTGGCTACTCAGGAGTCTATAGACTGCGTACGCAAGGTATAGTCTTTGGGCTGCGCGTACGCAAAGTATAGTCTATGGGCTGCGTACGCAAGGTATAGTCTATGGGCTGCGTACGCAAGGTATTATCTATGGGCTGCATACGCAAGGTATTATCTATGGGCTGCGCGCACGCAAGGTATAGTCTTTGGGCTGCGCGCACGCAAGGTATTATCTATGGGCTGCATACGCAAGGTATAGTCTTTGGGCTGCGCGCACGCAAGGTATAATCTATGGGCTTCGCGCACGCAAGGCATTTTCTATGGGCTGCGTACGCAAGTCATTTTCTATGGGCTGCGTACGCAAGTCATTTTCTATGGGCTGCGTACGCAATGTATTTTCTATGGGCTGCGCACGCAATGTATTTTCTATGGGCTGCGTACGCAATGTATTTCCTATGGGCTGCGTTCGCAATGTATTTCTATGGGCTGCGTACGCAATGTATTTTCTATGGGCTGCGCACGCAATGTATTTTCTATGGGCTGCGTACGCAATGTATTTTCTATGGGCTGCGCACGCAAGTTATTATCTGTAGGCTGTGCGTGCACGTAACTCTCGGCCACTAAAATGAACAATACACTACTTTCACAATGGCCGCCTCCTAATTTGCATACTTTGTTAGATTAATCTGTCGAGGGAAACCAATGCTACCACATGAAAGATCACATTAAAACTAGTTTTGAGTTTTAGAGCAATGTGGAAAATTTGAGTTGTGTGACAAACTGAAGTCCTAGCTATCTTAGAGCCGGCTTCCGTGCACATCAGAAAAGCTGATAACAAACAAATAGTTTTTTATTTTCAAAACGATTTGGAAAACGGTTTCGGCGTATAGACTAAGTCCATGTGTACTAGACTGTTAGCAAGTCCCTTCTTTTCCCTTCTTTTCTATTCAGAATGGCTAAACATGGTTCCAGATGGCTAACGAAGGTAACACATGGTACACATAGTTGGCTGGAGTCTGTACAGACGTCTTACTTACAGACCACACCCAGCCAATTATGTGTACCATGTCCCGCCATCGTTAGCCATCTGGAACCATGTTTAACCATTCTAAAAGAATGCGCAGTTGAGGGGACATGCTAGCAGTCTAATGGTGTACGCAACTTATTTTCTTTTGAAAGTGCAGTTGACCTCCTTTTACTTAAACCTCCCAATGCAACTGAGAAATTATCGCGTGTTAAAAATGAAACATCAGTCCCGGTAATCTCTCTTTTTTTTGGAAGCCTGATTCAGAAAGTGCTTTACTGTTAATGATTTCATTAAAAACATCGAAAAACGTTTACTAACTTTGTAACAATTTTTCTAAAGTATAAAAGGAGGTACGCTTTACTTCAGAAGAAACAGAACTGAAAGAAAACGCATCATGCACCATTGCACTGCCCAATAATTTTATTTATGCTATTAAACACCCGCAAAGCAATCTAATACACAAATATTTATGGCCGATTGTGTGGCTGTAGCTACTGTAGAATCTACCTGCGTTGTTACGGGTTTTTTCGTATTACGTAAACAGACTACTACATCGCACTTCATACAGAGGATAACAATAATATGCAGCAGATCCCCGAATTTAAAGTGCCTTTATTAAGCCAAACTTTTTCATCATTAAAATCGATTCTACAACATAAGGGAATAGGTGTTGCGTCTATAAATTATAGAGGTTTCTATTTCCAATATGCTAATTATGGATGTCACAGGAGGCCTCATTTATTTTACAAAAACGTGCTGGAAGAGATTTTATTTTTCTTACACATCCAAGTTATATTTAGGCCTCTGTCAGTGATTTTACAAAATATTTTGTATAAATTAGAAATAGTTTTATTCACAAGGAGAAAGAAATGACTTGTTGGCCTCCTGTGACATAAACAAAATTAGCATATTGGAAATAGAAACCTCTTAATTCAAAGATGCAAGAGCCAAATCAAGAAATATTTTACTATTCGCCTATTCACTTGATATTAATCGATATTAATGATAAAAAAAATGAGCTTATAGGCACTTTAAAAACTGGTCAAAAACTGGTGTAAAAAGAGCTCTTAATTTGGACTTTATAACAGTGTTTTATAAGTAGTGTGCATTTTAAAGTGCAAGTTGCACGCCAAACACACAGCAAAGCAAGCAACACAAACAAAGAGCCGAAAACATTAGGGTAAACACCAGATTAAAAAAACTCAGGTTGGACAAAAGATACGGTGACAAAATGAAACAAAAGATCGCAAAACACCGAAAGTAGCCAAGGTCAAACTTGCTTTTCTCTCTCTTCATTATTAGCCTCTGTAAAGGAATCGAAAACTTGGCCAAATGCGAAAAAAATTCCCACGTTTATTTCCCAAACATACCCAGCAAAGCAAACTACGATAATTTAAATGCAAAGACATCGTCAGATAACAGTAAAAAGAAACTCCAGCAAACTAGGTAATAAGCATAAATTAATCTTTCGCTATTGTTAAGATTGTGATTCGTTATCTTTATTGAATTTAACTTCTGTACTGATTGTGTTAAGCAAAGAAAATGGCTCTTTGATTTGTATCTCACGTCGAATCGGTCAGAACTGGATTTGTTATTGGACTTAAATTCTGTCAAATCAGTCTGCCAGAAAGACTGAAGGAGGTGTTTCTCACTGGCTTTAAAGTTTGCTTATGAATTTTAAGGGTCTGTTAATGCAGATAAAACGTGTGATACTGTTTTTGCTGGCTTTCATTTTGGCTACATGCAGTGACAGTTATCTCACGGAGTCTTTACAAATGAGCACGTTATGTTATTCCAGCCCTTTTTTTAACGTCTTCTTCTAAAGGAACTTCTCACTCACCGATACCCTGTGGAAAATAATACAAATTGGCAACTTTTAATTAAGCAGCTACATCTGTAAAACACGTATTTCGGCCAGAAATTTGAATCAACATTGAGGGTCTGAATTGGGGGGGTCTACATGTCAGTTGTTAATCTTTACTAGAGAGAAATTACAATGTTTGACCCACAAAAACAATTTGTCAGTTGTCAGTTATTTTTCGGTTGTCAGTAAAACAATTGTCATTTGTCAGTTATTATTAAGGCCGTTTATCAGTTAACCCCATTCACACCCTCGACATTCTAGACCAGGTTGTTCTAAGCAAGGGTAACTTTATCCCTAGGATAGCGCTAACTGGTCTGTAATTGAAATCTGTACAGTTTACCCTCTGGTTAGCGATTTAACCCCCGGGTTGCTTCGAACAATCGGACCCAGTATATCGAGCGATAAAAAGTAAGAAAACCGCACTGACAGAGGCAAAGTTTCAAATTTCATATTAAATGGTGAACAGAATTTCTTTCTTAACGTATAGTTATATTTAGAGATTTTGCCACTTGGTATTTAGAGGCAAGGGGCGTTGAAAAAGTATTTTTAAACCGGTTAAAATCCAGGACTTAAAATGCATGAGTTAGCCTCTCTCAGGTTCTTAGCCCATTGAAGATGAAAATCGAGTTTATGCGTAACCAGAAGCCCATAACTTCTTTCCTCTTCCTTCCCCCTCCCCTCCCCCTCTTTTTCATCGTCTCCCCAGCTCTCCCTCTCTTCCTCTAGGCCAAGATGGCGGCGGTTTTCGATGGCCGCGATAGTTGGCGAAAAAATCCCCCAAAACGCCTGCTACACAGGCTAGCTAGGCCTATGTCACAGCGTTTGCACAAGTTGGGTTATTTTTAGAACGGTTTCCCGCTATTCTTGGATTGCGATAATTCCTAGGGGAATAAAATCACAAAAGCGTAGCAGCCATGTTGTTGGTATAACAAAAGCAGCTAATGAGGCATATTTTGTTCCGCCACTAGTGCAACCCACTAATTGGCGGCAAAAAATATCTAAAAATAGCCCAACTTGTGAAAACACTGTGACAGCTGAAATAGGAAATATGGACGTTCCTGGTTATGTGCTCCTGAAGTGGGAATGTAACCCTCCATTGCTGTGACTATTGTGACTTTTCTAACACAATGCAATTGATGATAATACGATAAGAACTCTTATTGACACTTTTATAGTAACATTTCCAGTCATCGGAGCGCGCGGGGAAAAATACTTGAGCGAACTAACATTTAATTCCAAATCTTTACATTTTTCATATTTCGCATCATAACTTCAATTAAAAAGGCCATGAAATCTCAAACTAACCATATTCTAGACATTTGTTTTGCTGAAGGCCAACAGCAAATATCCCTTTTGTTATTTTAAACGCGATTTACCTCGACAAGGCACCCATACAGCTCTGTAGTGAGGCAGATACGCTGGTGCCAAGTGGCGGGGTGGATGCGTATGAAGCGAGCGTGGATTGGTGGGTTGATATCCTGCTGTACTACACCGTACCCGTCATAGTTGCCAAGGAACACCTATAAATTATTATAATATATGTATTTAAAAAAAGATCTGAGAATTTTTTTAAATTATTGAGATTTCGAAAAATGTTGACTATTGAATTATTTTTGAATGCACTAAAATGTTTAAAAATTTAAATAAAAGTTCAAAACTTTTCTAAATTTTCTAGCCGATAAATATAACGAGAGAAATATACGTATATTTAAAATTGTTTGTAAAGTAACAGATTGAATTCCCATTACAACTGAATCAGGAGCGTCTATATCTCGTATATAGCTGTCACAGCGTTTTTACAAGTTGGGCTATTTTTAGATTAGTTTCCCCGCTAATTGGTAGAATGCACCGTGGTGGAACAAAAGATGCCTCATCATGGCTGCTACGCTTTTGTGATTTGATTTCCTAAAGAATAATTGTAACTCAACAATAGCGGGAAACCATCCTAAAAATAACCTCCAACTTGTAAAAACGCTGTGACATAGGCCTAGTATGTGGGATGGACGCTCCTAGTTCCTGACGCTCCTGACTGAATAGAATTCGGGATTATTCAACAAGCTTCAACAGAAGTAATTACTGTTAAGCTAGAGACAAAATTGAAAGACAAGTTGATTCTACAGCCCTGCTGCAACATTTCTATCGCTTTTGATTAAGAGGTTGGAGAGAACGCAATGGGCTATTATCACAGACTGTTTATATACACTGTGTGTAAGTAATTTTTTCATATTTGCTTTCATTTTAAGCATCCCATGCCAAAGGGCCGAGAGGTTCGTTGGTTCATATCAAAATCGGTGGAAATAGCTCTAACCCATGTGCCTTTAAATAAACAAAAATCAGATTTTTTACCATCCATCGCATTGAAGCTCCTTTCGCCGGCGAATCATTTTGCAGCAACTTACAATATACTTGAACAAAGCTGTCACAGATAACAGGTTTAATGTCACCTATTAACCATCCCTGACTCACCTTCACTTTGCTTTGCTTCGGATATTTCATCCAGTTGTATCCGGAAATACTGTACGACAGAGTGTAGCTCTTTACCCAGCCCCGTGACCTCCCCTGAATGGCTATCTTTGTCAACGTCTTCGGGATGCGCAGATCGATCTTCAGCCACTGGCGAGAGTTATTACGCGCAGCACACCAAGCGTACTTGCCTTTGGGGTACAGGCGGCTCCGTGTGGGACCGTATTTTTTTAGATTTGAGGAAGCATGGAGTGCGTAGAAGGGGATACGACCATCTTCCATACCCATTGGGATTGCACAGTGATGTGCTAGAAAGCCAAAAGAATAACGTTAATTTATTAATTGGGATTAAGGGGAAAATTATTGTTAAAATGAATTTACCGGTCCTGCAGCCATAAACCTCAACTCTCATGGCTGCTGCCTTATGCCATGTTCTGGGTAAAAAGCGCAGGTAGCTCACGTCCATTGGCTGGTGAAGCTTGTGATTGACAATTGAACTCCTGTCTGAATTGCCCCAAAACACCTGAAATATTCATTTAAGAAAAAAACAGATTTCACCTGCATTTTATTAATAAAATAACCTAAAGAGTCACAAAAATATATTGCGACTCTTGATTTGTAGTGTACATGTAGCATACTGGAGTAATATTCAGGATAATGTTGATTGGTGTGAAAAGAAGTAAGGTGTGAAAAGAGTAAGGTGTGAAAAGAAATAAAGTAAATATCGGTTGATATATGGCTCAGTCTAGAATGCTTTCATAGATGTCAATACAACCGATATAGTTGTTGCACTCACCCGAACTCGTCCGTCCAGAAGCCTGCATAAGCCCCAGTTTCTCCCGTTCAAACCATATGCCAATTGGTAACTCGTTATCCACTGGTCAGCGTCCTAATGTTAAAAACGTTTAATTGAAATAATGTTAGGGTGATTAAATATGATTGCGTATTGTAGCAATAGAAATAATGACTAACAAATGGGAGTAATATCTATAATTGATGCCGATTTGATTCGGTTTTCTTTGTTCTGGTTGCAATGGGTGTGTATAGACGACCTCTTCAACTAAATCAGCCTTACATCTCCCCTGTGTTATCCCGGAAAAACCTCATGCAAAGGGATACTAAGTCATTATGACCAAGCCGGTATGACCAAACTATAGTCTTAAACTGACTGAGAAGTAACTAGGCAAAATAGTAGGGGTGGGGGCCTCCCCAGCACACTCGGCTGCGCCGTCCCTTGGTTTTGGGGAACAGACTGAATGTCCAAGGACAAATATCATGTCATATTTCAACGAGTTTATCAGTTGTGACTGTCAAGTGTTACCCTCATTATATAAAGTTGTTGTTGTTATTATTATTGTTATTGATATTATTATTATTTTTATATTATTAATGCCACAAAGTAGGTTACTGTCTTTATAATCCTTCAAATATCATGATTTTCTTTTACCGGAGCCTTGCGCGCCTATGCTCACAGGAGATGTATTCGCTGATATTTGTGGACAGCATATATCTGGTCACGTGACGCATTCCACCAATCACGAGAGAGAGAAGAGTATTGCTGATTAAGTACAATATTAGCCATTTCGGAGTTGAGGAAGGGACTGGGATAGAGTTTCAAAAATGAATCTAATTAAGAAATGGATTCGATCACAAGAAAGATCACACTAAAACTAGTACGTTTACTGAGTTTGAGAATGTTTGGATATTAAATACACATTGAATAGCAAACTTTCAAGCATTACAATAATAAGAGAGAATCATTATGTTTTTTTTTAAACACTATTCCCCAAAGCCATACATTCTCTATTATTTTTTGGCGACCCCCCCCCCCCCCCCCCCCCCCCCCCCCCCCCCCTATGCCACTGTTCCTGGTACTTGTGGTACATGATGAGCTCACCTGCCTTCCCTGCGTTGAAACTCCTGTTACCATGGTCAGGTGCGGAAGGTGAATCTGCAACCACTGGTTAGAAGCCTTTGACTTTGGACACCAAGCTCCAAACACCTTACCAGTAGAGGCCATGTTTAGCCTGGCGTGTTTTGTAGTGCATTTAGAATTGGCGACAGAAGACGCCGTGATTGCACCGTCTTCGAGTCGACCATCTTCTATTCCTACTGGAAGATTACAGCCTCCACCTGAAGTAAAAAAAAGGTCACCTTTTCTTGCACCGGCTGGTCGCAGAAATATTAAGCTATTTTTCAAGTTGTCTCCTCTTTCTTTTATGGTGTATGTAACCAATAAGAAGCCTACTTTTAAGATTAAAGTATTATGGAACTGTCAGCTCCCTGCTTGTATCTAATAACCAAACGTAGCCTAATTAAATATCAAAGCATTCATTAGTGCTAGATTGTCTCCTGACTTAGTTAGTTCGTTATCAGCATTCTCGTGCCTAAGTATTAAATTAAGTAATGATCCAGATAGGAATTGTAGTGCTCTTCGGCAAACAATGTTAAAAAGGTGTTAATTCTTTCTCGTAAGTTCATTGGTTGATACTTATAAATTCAATAGAAACCCATCGAAATAATGCATTTTCATTCGATATGTTTTGTGGTTTGAATTTATTTTTGATCAAACTATGGTTTAATTTGGAAGAGTATCGTGTAGGGGGGAAAGTTCTTGCGATTGAAAAATCCTTTGTTTTCTCTATATCCGATTGGCTGGATGGTGGCTCATTCTGTGCGTTTTCACAGAAAAAAGAACCAATAGCATAAACAAATACTTTATTTTCGAGATGTAGTTTGGACTGTAGACACCTCCTAAAGCACTTAAGGCATATTCAAGCAAAATCGTATGTGGGGAGGCTCATTGCCGCAGAACAATGGATTCTACTATAGTTCTTAGCTGGATCATTACTTAAAGACTACCCAGAATGCTTGTCCTCTTGCGTCATCGGTTACTGGTTTTACCGGTTTAAAAGCTGTCATACTTTTGGCTAGCTCCGATAATAATCATATGTATCGACATAAATTGAATCATTACGTTCACAAGTTCCGCGATCATTGATGTTTTTATTGTAATTGAAAATACTATTTTAAATAATGTTAATTTCCTACCGTCTGTGCATCCGTAGACCTCAACTCTCATTATGATGTGACCATGCCAACTCATGGGGTGGAATCGTACATAACGGGCGTAGATATCTGGGTGTAGTCGATGTGTTATTACCGTGAACCGGTCATTGTTACCCGGAAAGACCTGAAATTGTTCATTGACGAAGAATTTAATACGTAGTGTGTCCCGATTGCGTAATAATAATAATAACAATAACATGTATTATATACTCAACAATTTCTCGATTCTGATTTGCTGAGAGGAGTGATATTTGTACCTTAAGTAATGATCCGTGTAAAAAGTACGATAAAATCCATTGTTCTGCGGTATTGAGCCTCCCTCGCATGGGATTTGCTGTGTTTTAGACTACGAAAACATGTGGTGATAATTATGAATATTCTGAAATAAAAGTAGTAAAAAGTCTCAGTTTCATTCCATTTTTAAGAACAAATTCTCTTCCAACCAATAGGAACAGCCAAAAACAATAGTTACGAAACAGGCACGATTGATAAGGTTCCGAACATACTATTTGCTTTATAAACGACATTTGGAACCGCAGTGCAAATCGTAGTTTTAATAGTTTGAAAAATTGGGGGAATTTAAATGTCTTCCTAACCTTTAGGGCGATTTTTATGTTTCAACCAATCAGATCAAAAATTTGCACAATATAAAATTAACATCTTGCTCCATCTGAATGCCGTTCGGTGCCGTACTTCTTACACGAATCATTACTTAATAATATAATAATAACAAATAATAATAATGAACATAATAATAACAACAACAATAATGCTTCATAAAGTTTCTTCAAGTCACCTTTTCGATGCCGTTTTCTTTGAATACCGCCCAGTGCAAACCATCCATGCTGTAGGCCAATGTATAGCTTTTCACCCATTGGTTGGAGTTAAATCGTCCCTGTGTTGCCACACTGGTGACTCTCTTGATAGTTCGTAAATCTACTTTTAGCCACTGTTTCTTGTCGTTTCGGCCAGATATCCATCCGTAGTGAACATTCAGTCTACCATAATAGGCAGGGTAGCTGCTGTATGATGAAGCTGTCATCTCGTTATTGTAAATTCGGTAATCCGCTACGCCAAGGGGTTGCAAGCACATCCTCTCTGCCGGTTGAAAGCAGATTAAAATAAAAACTGTTTTGTTATATAATGTTACAGTTTGGTGCACGCTAACTTGAATTCAGCCGTCCATGCGTTGAGCCCAATTATAAAGTAAGGACGTCCTCTGGCAAAACAGGACTATTTTCATGTAACGGAAATTTATCGAACATATACTGAATTTCCAAGGGGTTTAAAAAAATTCTAAAACCGAGAAGAAATGCAATTTTCAAAACAAGTTAAGGTTTACAATTGTATCAGTACAATTGCAATCCAAGCTTTAATATCCTTTTAACTTAATTTATTTGCCACTTCGTAAACTGATAAACGACTGGGACAGAATTAAATAAAGAAAGGTCACATCGAACTTAGTATGTTTACGTAAACTGAGTTTGAATAAGAACTGAATAATCACAAAAATAAGAGAGTTCAGTATGGAGCCGTCCCCCAAACCATACTGCATGAGCTCTCTTATTTTTGTGATTTTTGAAACATTGATCCAAACGTCGCCAAACTCATCAACACTGACTTTGTTGTGATCTTCTTGTGGTTTATTTTTTAATTCGAATAAATTTACATACTGGGTCCTAGTCCTTCAGTTGTCGTTTACGAAATGACTAATAATAATGCATACTTCGTCATCGATAGTATCTGCAACTGCATTTTTGAAAGTTCTAGCCTTTTCTATGTACAAAAACTTGCAAATTGACCATTTTATATTTGCCAATCGGTTGACGATATGAGCTAAAAACACAAATTGATGGACAGTAAAAATATATTTATATAATTATCATTCTAAACCCTTTAAAAATGGAACTTTCCTTATATTTGATGACTGGTAAAAGAACGTCCGTGTCTTAGTCTCTTAGAGAATGGGCTAGGAATTAGTTTTTAGGTCTGAGAAGAGGTAGGGTTTCTAAGGTCCCAGCGGAGAACCTCTACCCCCAAAAAAAGTGGAGCACCGCCCACATCCGGGGGAACAAAGTAACGTTGCGTACTTACCTTGTTTGCATCCATACAGTTCGACCCTTAAGCAGTACCAATTATAATAGGACAGGGGACGGAAACGTACGAACCGAGCGATGATACTGTGTTCCAACGTGTTTGTGTGAATGGCGTCTTGCAAGCTGTTTCCTGTAAATTGCTACGGAAAAAAGTAGCCCACAATAGTACCATGTGATGAACTGATTATATCATAATCACTACAGGCCATATGGCAATATCTAAGGCGGCTAGCATGGAGGTTTTGAATATTCATAGAGCTAGGCTTGTAACATCGATATGATGTTAATGCAGGGCGAGAAGAACATAGAAGTTGCTGCTTGACCTTCGGGCAAGCTTCAACCTTACTTCACTAGCGCATGGATATATCAAGATAGCCCGAATCTTAATATTAATCAAATTTCAGTTAAAGGAAGTATATTCCTGCTTCTTGCCCATTTGGACAAGTTGTTAAACTGATCTACTAGCCTGGAAGGAAAACCTACTAGCCCTGGCCTATTGGATATGACTTTTTGTTTGTCACGCCCTATAATGACATTCTGTTAATTCGATTCTGTAGTTTCATTTTTTTTATAAATTGCCTTAATTTTGATAACTGAATACTTCGAATTCCTCAGCATCTTGACAAAAACTGTAGCGGGCACAGAAGGTGAAAGTTTCGTGTGTTTTTTTACATGTGGTATATTCGGCGAATGAGGCATACCAAAATTTTTTTACTCAGGCTTCAACGCTCATAGAGAATTTATTTACCTACCTTTGTATTTGTATCTGGTTTGCGGTAGTACATCCACTTGAGTCCATCAACGCTGTACTCTAGGCGATAGTATCTTGTGTAGTAAACGTTGTTGTATAATCCTTGTGTGGCTACCTTTGTGACAGTCTTCGCGTCACCAAGGTCTATCTGTAGGTACTGGCCGCCATTCGTACCAGTACACCAAGCACTGCCATAGTTCAGTCTACCGTAACGGGGATAGTAGCTGGAGTAATAGTAAGACGCTGTGATGGCATTGTCAGTTATTCTTTTATCCTCCATTCCGAGGGGAATAGAGCAGCTTTGAACTATTGAATGAAAAAGGTAGAACAATTGGAGTTAAGAAGTACACGAGACGAAAATATCATACAACCTCCCTTTACTGTCTTTGTTTGCTACAGCTGCTACTTGCTTTTGCTTTTTTAATTTCGATAATGATGTATCAGCTTTTCCTCACTTTAAGTAACTGTAAGGAGCTGTGTCACGGTGACAGGTCGTTATATTCGCTATCCGGGCCGGACAGTTATTTTCATTGAATTTCATATGAACAGCCGAACCTCGTGCACATGTGGGATGGTTAAACTCAAATATAATATGCAAAATGACTAAGAAAACTGGGTACAGCTGTATGTATAGAGTCTTCAAGGACACAACTGGAGTGCGTAACATAGCAATCAAGCATTAAGGTTACCGGATACCTTCAGGGTGCGTTTGCAGTCTAAATTATGTAGCGCCTCAAAGAAACATCGTAGATAAATCATCCATGTATCATTTTAAAGCTTATAAAATTGGCTACAAGAATACATAAAAAGTTTTGAGTTCTTTGAAAATCTCGAATTTTCCGCGATCCCGTTTCTCGGATCTAGTGAAATGGCTTTCAGAAGCTCCGACTCCGAAAATATTTTAAAGTTTTAAAATCTGTTTGCTTTGTCGCATTTCAGAGGAATCGTATTACAAAAGGGTGTCGGGGAATTTCAAAATTCGATTTAGTTCAAAAGTTATCATGCTCTCCGTGAAAAGGCGAAAAATAATCAGAGTAGATTTGCGGAAAACGCCGTCAAGAGCTCTATTTTTAGAATTTTCCAATTCCCCGACACCCTTTTGCAGCGGAGATATCAATTGACATTTTGTGAAAATTTCAAACAAATCGACTACATTCCTCTTGAGTGGGAGCTTTCTTAAAACTCTATTTTGGTTGAAAATCGAAAGCGTAGAAAATAGCATTTTAGAAAATCTAGCCGTCTGTCGTGCGTGAATCTGAAGCCCCGCCTCTCCAACAATTAGCGAACTCTTGGCCAATCATTTCTCATCACAGTTCAACTATCTGTCAAGATTTCCCGCCAATGTTGATTTCCGATCAAAGCTTCGCGCCGTCTAGTTTTCTTGTGCCAAGTTGAACACCTAGACAGCGATTTGTAGGTGGCTGAAACAGCACGGTAATAGCGAGCTAAGATCGTGGTGTTGGTTTCAAGCGATTCAGAGTCACCGTCAGACTTTACGTTTCCATCTAAGCTTTCTTGGAAACAAATATTTTCTCGGCTGGCTCCTATCAATTCTTCCGCCGCCATGTTCAGATGTGGGCCACTCGGCACTCTGTCTGAAAGTGAAAATACGAACCCTTGTCGGGTTTTTTGGTTTTGTAGTCGTATGCATTGTTTGGCCTTGTTTTGCTTTTCATTGTTTTCCAAGCTAAAGGCATCCTGCTTGCTTTTTTGAAGGCATAAGGCCAACAACCGATGGAATTATGAAATCATGTGTGGAAAAACGTTTCTCAATAAAGGTGAAGTAATACGGGCAACATTTCTTGCAACTTGTCGCGCAACAATGTTGCGTTGCGAGTTGCAGCGAGTGTTGCTCGTATTACCACCCGCGGCCACGCAACAAATTTCTGTGTTGCAAGTTGCAGCAACATGTTGCAGAAAGTAGAAGTCACTTCTACTTTCTGCAACATGTTGCTGCAACTTGCAACACGGAAATTTGTTGCGTGGCAAGTTGCACGCGCGGGTGGTAATACGAGCAACACTCGCTGCAACTCGCAACGCAACATTGTTGCGCGACAAGTTGCAAGAAATTGTTGCCCGTATTACTTCACCTTAAACGTAAACATAAATCGCCAGCTTTCTTCACACCGTCGTTACGGGCGAGTGAGCACTTGTCATGTGTTTATATTGATCTGCTGTCAATCAAACGCAACCTTTTACTTCCGGTCAAAAACTTCCTTTTGGTATTTCTCCGTCAACATTATTTTTTATTCAACGGAGTTTTTGGTATATGAGACACTACTACTAAAACTACATTTCTGTGCGAAAAAAAAAAAAAACCATCTTTTTCGTTTTGAAGGTATCCGGTAACCTTAAGGGAGGAGACTTTAACTGTTTGTAGCAGGAGCCCATTACCAGGAGCGTCCATATGTACTATATATAGGTAACTCAGCGAATTTACACCTTGGGCTATTTTTAGATTGTTTTCCCCACGAATAAATGTGTTTCCTAAATGTTTTTTTTTTCACGAATAAATGTTTTTTTTTTGTTCGAAACAAAAACAATAACGGCGAAGATAATAGTCTGTATCGTTCATTCATGCGTTCAATGTTCGCAAGAAACAGGTTTTATTGTTTTACAGACAATGTACCTTCTATAAAGAGCCCAAGGTAGTGATACGCTGAGTTATAGACATAGTATGGGACAGGACGCTCCTTGTAATGACTGGGTGCAGTACATATCAAAATATATCAAACATTTTTGTTTTCTTTCTCCGCTATAGATATAATTGCTTTTTTTGCATACTTTGTTTAAAAAAAAATGTTTTGCACATTAGAAGCAAAAATAAGAAAATAAAAGTATTTTAAGCACAAAATATCGATAGTGACCTCTTTACGAATGCTTTAATTTGCATGTCCCGCGTCACATTTCAAAACCTGTTCGATGCTTTTCCCCCGTTTTCGTTCACATAGTAATATCAAACTAAACAACACTGCCTCTAACCTAAGTAGTGCCAAAAATCAAAAGGTATTTTGACGGAGATTCGATAAAAAAACACATTGACTTTTTTGAAATTACGAATATTATTTATCACGGTATAGGTGTCCCAAGTATATAATTTAGATTTTCGGCAGAAATAAAATATTTGCTTGCGAATAGGATTTTTATGTCTTTCCTCTGCTCAGTGTTTTTAAAATAATTTAAAAACACACCTCTCTCTCTCGCGCGTTCGGTTGTCACGTGATCAACCGAGTCACACGCTTGCCACTCGTCTCCATTCAGCTTCGACTGAAGACATTTTTTTGCTATTCCCTCCTCCCCATGTCCTGTCCACACTCGTATATTTCTTGTATTATGTATATTGGCGTTTTCAGTGCTCTCACCTTTACTGGGCCACATTATGTAATCAATAATTCTTAAGTGAAATCTGATATCTATCAGATTAATAAAATCGCCTATGAGCCTGTGCTCATAGCCATATTAGTCCAACAACTGGGTGTAATACATGTTCATTGCCCAGTAAACCGAGCACAGGCAAATCAGCACTTGGAGTAGCTAGTATATAGTGGGTAAAGGAGGGAAGACATAAATTCGCATTTTCATAGACCTGATATATGAGCCAAAGAATCGCTAAGTTTCTTAGTGTGCTCGTGTTATTGTAATCAAAATGGGATTTCTCTTTCGCGAGATAAAAAACTCAAAGTCGATGAAACCATTTGTCGATAGGGGAAAATTTAGAAGATGGGTATCGGCATTTTTCTCGATAACTTAAGAACGCAAATCATAATTAAAAAGAGAAATGAGGGGTTTGTGGTGGTTTGTATACAAAATAATCCTACAGTAAAACGGTTTTAATAGTACCTTTTGGTACCTTTGGTTCGAGAGATTTGACTGAATGCTTTTGTCGACACTCAGTGCTGAAATTTACATAATAAAACATGCGGCAAGAAACTCTACTGTCCGAAAACGTTTAAGATTGGTACTAATTCAAGCTTATTTATTTAATTAAAATAAATAGCTTACCGTAACTACTATAGTTCTGAAATTGCATTCATGTTATTTTAAGGAAAATCGGATTTAAACTTCGCGAGATACGGTCT
The DNA here is from genome assembly GCA_030867875.1 of Actinernus sp. WN-2022. NCBI lineage: Eukaryota > Metazoa > Cnidaria > Anthozoa > Actiniaria > Actinernidae > Actinernus > Actinernus sp. WN-2022. The sequence goes on from JAOWCC010001634.1 coordinate 143,859,527, forward strand.
AAAACTCTAAAACATTCTGCCTGTAACTGTATGTTTACAACTTACAACTTTCAGATTTTGTTACTATTATTTCAAATAAAATCTAAATTCTTCATGGTGCGATTGCCAAAACATTAGCATGTCATTAAAGGAGCTCATTCAACCAAGATGCATTGCGGGCTCAAATTTCTCGAACCGCCATTTTCGGGGCCCCCGATAATGGCTCTGGAGAGCTTCTTGAAACAAATCCTATTCCATCGGTCTCACAGGGGCATACCAGTTGATTACTTATAGGGGAAAATGTTCCTTATTTATTAGCTTTTGTGTTCAGTCATATATTTCCGAATTTTCGGCACCTGCCAGGGGAAATATTGAACGTACTCTGGAGGTCAGTGAAATTATTACTAGAGCCTGTACTGGAGTTAGCTGACTGTTTGATCGTAATTCCTACAGTTTATCCAAACCAGGGCCTTTCTACATTGGCTTGATCGGCCCGCAGACCTAAATAACAAGAAATTTAAAGGTCAGAAGAGCTGAGCCTTTTGCTTATCATTATCGGACACTTACAACATTTAAAGGAAATTGCTTTGACTGAAGACTCGAGTACGCGGTACACGCGCGGTACATGCAAGATTGAAGATTCAGTACAAATCTCGCAGTTTCTCTCTTAGTCTTATAGTCTTTGTTTTCGCTCAATGTACATGGACAACGCTGAGACAATTAAAGTAAGTAAAAGTGAAATGTTGTGTTGATATCTGCATGAGCGGCTGTAAAGTGGAAACCTATTTTATAAATGTTTCTTTGCTGATGAATAAACTTCAAGTTCAATCAAGTGCCGCTGGGCGCTCAGAAAAACTGATTGATCGAATTGTTTTACCCAGCATATCCAATGTACGATTAACGGAAGTCAAGGGGCTTTTAAAATGACACAAACCGGCTGAAATTCAGGCTAACAAACAATAACATTATACGGATTCGATTCCTCAAATTTGATTTCAAATTTGCATATTGCATCGGCCGTGCGTTCTCCGGCATACCACATTTCGACTCGACCTTGAACACAAATAGAATGTGGCAAACAGTACTTCAACATTTCAAACCAGCATTTTGGCAGGGACAACCTAGCTCCTTTCTTTCGACTACACGTTCTTGCATGCACAAGCCTAGAAAGGAAAGAACTCTAAATGTATAACGCTATCGTAGAATTGATTAATTTCCTTGCCACACGATCTGCATCGCTGGAACTTGGTCCAGAAGTTGGACAAGTTGGTTCGCTAGATCGAGCATGAGATCGATTGCTAGCATCACGTCGAGGATTTTTTATCGGAGAACCGTAGTAATTCTATTATATTTCTTCAAGTATAAAGGCATCCGATCTCGGCCATTCAGTTCAACTCATAAACTCTATTTATAAAAAGCCCGATATCACATTTTCTGATTGGCAGCTGTCCGATTTCAAGTAGTTTCCCGTATGAAAACAATAACAGTGACTCGCAATGCATCTTGGTTGAATGAGCTCCTTTAAGGCATTTTTGTCTAGAAAACAATTGCCGACTAATTAGATTTGATCGCAGTTATAGTTTTTTCTATAATACTGCATGGTCCAGTCATTTTACGAAAAAAAAGTAGGTCAACCTACCACTAATTGCAGCAGAAGGTTTTTCTGCATAATATAATCTGGAATATCGTCTAGAACAACATACTAAAAGTCTACAAGTATCTATTTAGGGGAACATCCTCAAAATCGACTTTCTTTGAAGTCCAGTGTTGTATTGACATGAAAACGAGGCTCTGAACCGGAAGTTGTATTATTATGCCTTTGAATGCCTTATAATTGGTAATGAGAGAGAATAACGATCTAGAAACATGAAACGGGGAGCCGTATTTAATGTTCAACCTAGAGCAAAGAAAACGGTATTTTTCAAAGATCGGTTTAAAACTGATTTTGTAACGCGCGCGTTACACCAATTCACTGCGCCCAGTCAATGGTTCCTGTTTGTAGTCAATTAACAGTCACCAATCGAACTTAACTCCATACTTGCGCACCACCATCACATAGCCCCTTTAATGCCTCTAACCCTTCTTGCAAGTTTTATAGCTATGAATCTTCGAAATGTTTTGAATACTTCTATGAAAAACGTTTTGGCTTACAGAAAATACTCAATGTTCTTGCACACTTGTTTGAAATCGTGCAAATGTGACCTTTCCTGACCCATGACCGCGTAAGTAAAAGCCTGGGTCGATTCCTGAGTAGACGTCATCTCATCAATGCATTATTCTCCATGGCGCCTTTCTATCACAACAACATCGATTTATAGAGAATATACACAGTTTGCGAGTTGTTAGTAAAGAAAAAAGTCATTATTTCTTCAAATTATTGCAAAGTCGAATTAATGATATGACGTCTACTCAAGAATCGACCTAGGCTTTTACTTACGCGATCATGGGTCAGGAAAGGTCAAATTTACACGATTTGAAACAAGCGTAGAACACAAAAACCGAAAGAACTCAAACCTTTACGGAGGTTCATAGCTATAAAAATTGCAAGAAGGGTTACTATAGGCACTTTAATGACAATGAAATAACTTTAATTAAAAAAACAACTTTATAGTTTATCAACAACATACTTCAACTTTGTATCGAGCTACAGCTTTTAAAGTTATTTAGTAACTAGGTATGGTATAGGTCTGTAAAAGGCAATATATCGAAGAGCAGTTACAGAAAACTGAAAATAGAAACTTACTGTTTCTGCAACCATACAACTCTACCCTCATAGAGATGTGTCCATGCCAACTCAGCGGTAGAAACTTTACGTATCTGGCGTACACTGGTCTGTAGAGCCTATGGGTCCTCACGGAGTATCGGTCGTTGTTGCCGGTGAAGATCTATCGATTAATGCGCCAGGAAATTAGTCTAATCTTACTGTTGCTGTTTTTGAAATTCCTTATAGTTTGTACTTGCAAAATGTTTGAAAAAAAGTTTGTTTTTTCACTCACATTCATTCACAGACATTTTGCAAACATTTTACACACTTTTTAAAGTGCGTATGAAGCGAAAATTAAGTTGATCTAATTTTAAGATGCTTTCGAAATGAGAAATAATGACATTTTCCGTTTGTCAACACCTCATCTCGTTTCAGAGATATTCAGGTTTTTGTAATATGCAAATGAGATGACCTATGACGTCATGTTGGTTGCACAACCTGGAGACAAATCACAAAATGAAGAACATCTCTGCAAATATTGGGTAAAAACTATTGAAACTTGGCACATATGTGGTACTATGGAAAATACACATCATTGTACAAATTATATTGTTGCCATGGAAATACTCTGGCCCCAGGCTTCCTTTACAAATAACACAAACTTCCCTAATTTCTCCTTTGTCAAACACATTTTTTTTGGTGTGGATCAAAAATAAGATTTGGAACAATGTAGGCATTGTATGTGAGTACAAGGTTCAAGGTGAAAGTTGCGTGGGGCCATGAGTGTTTCCATGGCAACACCATTATTTGACTGAGTGGGAGGGCCGAACGGGAATATATTTGGCTCGAGGTCATGACGTACGGATCGAGCGCAGCGAGGTCCAAAATGACCGAGAGCCAAATATTTTCCCGTTTGGCTCGACCTAACTCAGTCAATACGTTTTTTTATCATGTGACCACTTAGTTTGTTTTAATAATGGCAAAACAACAATAACAATAACGGCTTTTTCCGGCCCGCCCACGTCAAACCCGTACGACCCCCATCACGTGACTTTTGTACATGGTTTTGAAAGGAAAGCGCGCGGGGGCCGTAGGGGACATATGATAAAACCTGTATATCGTACATACGTACCTGTCTATGGCTCTTGTAATTCATGCTATATACCCAGTGTATGCCATCAATACTGTACTGAAGATGGTAGGTCTTGATCCACTGATCTGCATCTTGTCTGCCTTGAGTAGCTATCTAAAAATATCACAGCAAACCGGTTAAATAATAATAATAATAATAATAATAATAATGGGAAGGTGAAGGTGAGGGTGAAGGGACAGGAGAGACATGAGCTAAATGGTTGGAAGAGGTGAGAAGCGCTATCAATGACCGCGTACCAGCACCCCTGCAAGAGAATTTTAAGCTTGACACAAACCAAGCTGTTAGTATAATCACCAAGAAGTGAAATTGTGGTGCGCCTGGTCCAGACCGGATAGAAAACTTTTGGTGGAAAAAGGCACATCCCCTGCATGAGAGAGTTTCTAAGTGCTTTCAAGCTATTACTAAGGAGACTCATGATTTCACCTTGTGGTTCATTTAAAGCAAGACCTAGCTCATCCCGAAGCCAGGTGAATTCTCCAGTGATAACCAGATGCCAATCACTTGTCTAAACACCGTATACAAGTGGTTTACAACATACTTGCTAAAACCAATGGACCAACATCTAGAAAAATATGGCTTAATGCATGGAGAGCAGAGAGGTGCGAAGAAGAACTGTAGTGGAACGATTGACAACCTACTTATAGACCGAATGGTTTGTCAAGACAGTCAGCGGGGAAAGAGAAACCTAAGCGTGGCGTTGGTCGATATTAAGAAGGCCTACGACTCAATAGAGTGGCTAAGAGAGAGGATGACTCTCCACAGACGTCCTGAGTGTATTGGCAGAGTGATGCAGAAATTGAATACACGATGGAACACAAGAATAATAGCTAGAACAAGGCAGGGCGAAGAGACATCAGATGTGATAAGATTCAACAAAGTTTGCACTTCTAGTGCTTACTTAATGTGGACTCAGGTATGGCCCATAGCAGAGCTACAAAGGCTGGATAGAGAAACCCGTAAGGTGATTGTGGAAAACGGGGGGAAACATCCACTTGGATCCACAGCGCGGCAAATATATCTCCCTAGAAAAAGTGGAGGAAGAGGCCTCGAATCAATCGAGAGTGAATATAAGCTGATAATTATATAAAGATCAGGACCGCTGTTAAGTTATATTCAAACACAGATCCTATAATGGCAGTGGTGAGGGATTTTGAAAGAGAGCAGCGCAGTAATGTTGAGACGTCAATATATTATCAAAGATGCTAACAAGTATGCAGAGGAGCTAAAGTTGCAACTAAACTCTAAACTTAGAATACCTAGACCCGACGGGCCGTACAGAGGAAGGCGAGGGGGTCCGTGGTCCTAAGATCGGATCTTGCGCAAGAAAGGCTCAACAGAGCTAGGAAGCGTTATGAAGAGATGAGAGAAGAGAAATGGCAAGGGAAGCTGTTCGTAAGCAGATGGTATGACGACGATCTAAACAACGATTGCTTTGCATGGATGTCAAGCTGGAGAAGACGCGCACCAATACCAGACCAGACGTGCGATATTGAATGTGTGGCAAGGCCCCAGAGAGCGTATCGCACATCCTGGCAGTTTGCAGTGCATTGGCCCAAACAAAGTACGTATACCTAGCAGCTGAGCTGCTCAGAGACCTTGGCTAACAATTCCACCTTGGTACTCGCATGCACCGCACAAGCCGCTGTATATGAGAACGATCGAGCTAAAGCTCTCTTGGACGTGCCCGTTGTATGCGGAAAACAAGTAAGAAGTAAGAGCCAACCGGATTGCCGCAAGGATAGTAGATAAAGAAGAAAAGAAGGTGCTAGTGATCGAGATGAGCTGCCCTAGGGTAGAAAGCCACCAGAAGAAGGAATTGGAGAAGACCTAGAAGTATCGCTGGGAACTGAAGAAACAGTACCCAGGTTACCAGGTCACCCAGCACAACATCATCGTTGACTCCGGCGTCCACGGAGGTTATTCCAATGATGTCAGCAAGACCGTGAAGGCCCTAGTTGGTTACAGAAGCGAGGAGATCTATTAGCTTGAACATTGCACGCTTCGTTAAGGTTCTAGTAGGATAATTTGAATATTTAACGATGGACACATGTAAATGGAGTGGTGTTCTTAGATTTGAAAAAAGCCTTTGACACAGTAGATCACTCCATTCTCGTAAAAAAAGCTCTCATATTACGGTATTGACCACTCTACTATAGAATGGTTTGAGTCATACTTATGCAACAGGAATCAGAAGTGCAGTGTCAGTGGATAGCTGTCATCAGAAAGTTTAATTAAAATTGGCGTTCCCCAAGGATCGATTTGGGTCCATTACTCTTATTAATATATATCAACGACTTGCCAAACTCGGTTCAACATTGCAGGCCGCGACTTTACACAGGTGGCACTAGTCTTTCCTTCGTGTCTGATGATATGGAGTCATCACGAGCCAGAGATCACGGGATGTTAAAAAATACGCGAGGTCTGGTTGCCATGGAGTGACGTCATAGGCCTGCCAAATTTCTGTCGTTGTATTTGATTTGCGGTTTTTTTATAACGGCGTCTGGTAATTACTTTATCGATCGCCTGTGGTGCGAGGATGCATATGCCGGCCTGTTTAGTTTTGGAGGCTGGGCTTGAACCAAATTTTGACATCATCCCGTTGCCGGCTCTGGTTGGAAGATTTAGTCTGTAGTTCTAAGAACTGATATTTTCTCAACTCGAAGATCTGGGGTATTCCTGTTAAAAAAATCAATTTTAATTGATGTCAAGGAGCCCTGTAGTGGCTAATTTTCCCGCGAGGAGTTAGCCAAAGTCCAGTTATCTGATCTTGAAAATGGCGGGCTTTCTGATCGACGAGTGTTCAAAGAGCATTGCCTCTATACTGTCTATATAACGTTTGGTGTTGTTGCCGCCATATTGCTACAGAAACTGAACTCAAACCCAAGATAGTACAGCTAGTTGGTGGATGACATATCAATGCATTAAAACTTTGTGGCGATCGACTCAAAACAACAACTGCATCGGCAACGTCAACAACTGTCCCAGGAATGCCATTATAACCTGGATTATAATTATCAGGTCGACTCGAAGAAGAAAATAGCGAGCTCAAAGTTGCTCTCGAAGCTGCCATGTACCAAGTGTCATGCCTTCGAGATGAATTAAATTGAGAACGTTCACAAGCGATCTCGTGAGGACAGCAATAATATAAAGGGGTAAGCGAAATTTTACTTCAATATTTTTATTGAGATGAATTAAATTGGTTCTCAGATACATACTCAGCTACATACCTATTACCACGGCATACTAAACTGCAGTGGGGGAGGAGGGGAGGGGTTCACCCAGGTTGAAGTCCTGGCATCACCGTATGCCTGAGCGCTTCTGGGATATGTGGAACACAACTTTATAGCATTTTTGAAATGTGCGATGAAAAACTAGGACTGTGTTCCATATCCTTTCTGGTTCACCCAGGTTGAAGTCCTGGCATGCATCACCGTATGCTTGAGCGCTTCTGGGATATGGAACACAACTTTATAGTATTTTTGAAATGTGCGATGAAAAACTAGGACTGTGTTCTATATCCTTTCTGGTTCACCCAGGTTGAAGTCCTGGCATCACCGTATGCCTGAGCGCTTCTGGGATATGTGGAACACAACTTTATAGCGTTTTTGAAATGTGCGATGAAAAACTAGGTCTGTGTTCCATATCCTTTCTGGTTTACCCAGGTTGAAGTCCTGGCATGCATTACCGTATGCTTGGGCGCTTCTGGGATATGGAACACAACTTTATAGCATTTTTTAAACGTGCGATGAAAAACTAGGACTGTGTTCCATATCCTTTCTGGTTCACCCAGGTTGAAGTCCTGGCATCACCGTATGCCTGAGCGCTTCTGGGATATGGAACACAACTTTATAGCATTTTTGAAATGTGCGATGAAAAACTAGGACTGTGTTCCATATCCTTTCTGGTTCACCCAGGTTGAAGTCCTGGCATGCATTACCGTATGCTTGGGCGCTTCTGGGATATGGAACACAACTTTATAGCATTTTTTAAACGTGCGATGAAAAACTAGGACTGTGTTCCATATCCTTTCTGGTTCACCCAGGTTGAAGTCCTGGCATCACCGTATGCCTGAGCGCTTCTGGGATATGGAACACAACTTTATAGCATTTTTGAAATGTGCGATGAAAAACTAGGACTGTGTTCCATATCCTTTCTGGTTCACCCAGATCGTCACGGGACTAGTTCCCAGGTTTTCTAAGTGATCGGACCCACGACTTTCAACGCCCCCCCCCCCCCCAAAAAAAAGAATGAAAAACTCGAATCGGATATTTTTTTCTTTTGAAAATACTATTTTGAACCTTAGAACTTTAAAATAATCAATAATTGTCCAGGGCTTATAGAGCGCTTTTCACGGAGATCGTGCAAGTCCACTATTCGTCCTTGTGGTTATGGCGAGTGTTTTGCTTGTGTGTTTGGCTACTAAGCCGAGAGGTTTTGGGAGCTTTTTTCTACTTTTAGATCGATGTTTTCGACAGCAACTGCTCAACTGCGGCAGGTGTGGGTTTCAATGTGCGAGCGATTTGCCGTAGAGAGCCTTGTTATTGCGCCTCAAACTTATTTCTGATCGGACACGACACCACCGGCTCGATCGCGATAATGATAGCTATAATTAAACCAGGCGGCGAGTGATGATAGAATGTATCATTACTGATTCAGGTTCGAATGTACTTTCACACTTGGGGGTTACGACACTTGAGGTCAAACTGGAAACTTCAGCCTAGTAGAAACCCGGTGGAGTTGCAACAGAAATCCTGTTGCATGTCTGAGGGATATAGAGCTTTCAGTAAATAACAATTCCATCAAAAGAGCAATAGAAAACAAGTACCTGACTATATACATTGACCAAAGCCTTAGTTGGGACACCCATGTGGAAAATGTAATTAGAAAGTTTCCTCTGGTTTGGGAATATTAAGAAGGGTGAGGCAATATGTGCCCCAAAATGCAGTAATCAATGTTTATAGGGAACTTATTTTGCCTCACTTTGACTATTGCAGTGCGGTGTGGGATAAGGCTCAGGATTAGCAGTAAAATTGCAAAAACTACAAAACCGAGATGCAAGAATAATTAGCAAGGCTGAACGACGGTTTAAAGCTCAGGCTATCGTGATATTTAAATCTCTGCATGACCTAGCACCATCCTATCTTTGTGAATTATTCTCATTTTTTTTGGCGAAAGTCCAAAACAGATCTCTTCATTCCCAGACCAAAGAAAAGCTATGGTTACGATGGGGCAAAGATAATCACTCAAAGAGGCAGAGAGCATAACATATTTCAAAAAAGAGCTCAATCATATTGATCTCTGTGACCTGTTAAAGTGAAATTATTTTAATATTTATGAACCTGTAACTAACTTTTATATGTATAGTTTTTATTATAATATTTGTATATACGGTTCTCGTGAAAACCTGGATTGTTTATATATACACCATTAATCATGAAATAATGTTAGCAAAATTGTATAAGTATGGTATTCGTGGACTTCCTAATGCATGGTTTTCAAGCTATCTAAGTAACCGTAAGCAATATGTTAAAGTTAATAATTCTGAATCAAGTTTACGAAATATAATATATGGCATCCCACAGGCTCCACCCTAGGTCTCCTATTATTCTTATTGTATATAAATGATCTCCCAAATTGTTCCAACAATTTTTTATTCAGAATATTTGCAGATGATACAAATATATTTTATTCATCAGATAATCTGAATGATTTGGAAACAGTTGTAAATGAGGAACTAAACAATGTGCTAAAGTATTGCTCAGTAAATAAACTTTCAATAAACTTTAAAAAAAAAACTATATGCTTATAACTTCCCCAAAGAAAAATGCTAGTATAAAAATAACCTCATGCAATATACATGTAGAACAAAAAACACAGATTAAATATTTAGGAGTGTTTATTGATGAAAACTTACAATGGGATGCTCAAGTTAAACATATAAGCAGTAAAATAGCAAAGAATGTGGGAATTATATCAAAGTTAAGATACTATGTACCCTTCAATATATTGAAACAATTATACTACACATTTATTTACCCCTATTTGAACTATGGACTTATGAGTTGGGGCACTGCAACCCAAACTAGACTAAAAAGAATTAAGACTAAGCAAAATAAATGTATTCGTCAAATGTTCTTTGCCAACAAACTTGAAAATGCCACCCCATATTACAAAATGTTAGAAATTTAAATCTGGGAAATATCTTTAACCTTAAAATGTCCTCCCTTATACATGAAATACAATATGATAAACAAAATATCCCACCTGCCTTCCTTGAGCTAATTACTTCTGCTAAAGATATCCATAACTACAACACCAGATATGCAGCAAACCAAAATTTGTACAGGCCAGCCTCCAGAACTAACTATGGTCTATCACAATTCAAAGCAATTTCATCAAGAATCTGGGAATCAATACCCCTTACTATTAAAACCTTGCCCAAAACCAGCTTCAAGAAGCAGTACATACAGTTTTTACTAGATAAACAGTCATAATATTAAAATGTGTGCCGTTTATATGCAAGACAAATATATACAAATCAGCTACTTATATTGACATTTTTATTTTCTTTTTTTTCTAAGATAAGATCAAACAATAATGTAATGTCCTTCAAAATCTATACATAACTACATGAATTTATTTAAAATGTCACTTCATACTATTCTTTATTATTATTTATTAGCTATGTCTATTTCTCTCCTCATTTAGTTTTATCAATGTAGTGGCCAACTCGAAAGCCATTGCTACTTTGGCCACTACGCACATTTTTTCTAAACATACCTATTCTTTTTTTTCACTTATTTCTTTATATATGTATATTTATATGTTAATGTCAGATAAGGACCGACGGTTATAATTATGTGCAAATAAATGAATCTTGAATCTTATATATATATGCCTGGTGAGTATCCGTATTCAAATAAAGATTCATTCAGTGAATAGCTGGCACCCTACATGTATCTCAACATGGTACACAGTTAGTATCAATAACATTGTATACAGAGATAAAGCAATTTATCTGATATCGATTGAGCAAGTACAGCCCAAATATGGACACAAAGAGTGATTTTGCTTAGCATTAAAGTACTTATAGTTAGAATGTTACGTTGTATATCAGCTTTGCTGTAGTCTTTGGACTTTTCATTCTTATCGTTTATCTTTTGGCTGTATAGGTCCTCACTTTGGATCCAACGTATTTTTGTAGGATTTTTGTTCACGGTAGTTGCTTATATATTTACCGGCATAAATCAAGAAATATTTTACTATTCACCTATTCACTTGATGTAGAATCGATATTAATGATCACAAAATTGGGCTTATATATAGGCACTTTAACAAGAGATGGGAGTATTCCACTAAGACCAAAGTATTCCACCTATGTATTCCCCCTTATTCCTGTAAGTATTCCACCTAAGTATTCCATATGCACCTAGGTATTCCACGTACGACTCAAAGAGGAATATTATTTCCATTAACAAAGTCCTACCTTGGTGACTTTTGCTATTTCTCCGAGGTCTACCATCAACCACTGTCCTCCACTTTTTGACTTAGCAGTCCAGGCACCGAGACCTTTCTTGTCTTTAATTGCGTAGAGCCGTCCACGATAAGGTTCTTGCTTCGTACTGGATGAGGACGCTGTCATGTCATGGTCGTGGATTCGTCCGTCCTGCACACCGAGAGGAAATTCGCAATGTTGAGCTAAGAGCGACGGTAAAAAAAGAATATTTAATTTAACCTCTACCAAGAGAGCATAAGTAAAATAAGAGAGGGAATCAGTTGTAGAGCGCGATGTAGAGGTCCTCCTAACTGCTAGCCGCCATAGAGTCAACATCTCAGTATTTCTAAAGTCAAAATCCCTCCCCAGCCCCCGCCGTCTAACCTCCTTGAGAGTGACCGCTTTATTTCAAAGTTTCCCGGTTGGATGGCGGTTTTGTCACGACCGGCTGTATTTGCTGTATTTGCTTTGTGATTTGCATTTGTTCTCAATGAAAACGAGGCCAGATGCGGATGACCAAGATTCTAGGTTGTTGAGGTCAGCCTGGAGGGATGCATGTATTTGAAAGCCCGAGACTAAAGACATCCCTCTTGGCGCTCCCCCGATATATACCAGGTGCCGGATAGAATGAAAAGCGCCTTCAAGATATTAATCTAAATTGTAAACAGGACGAGAAATACGAGGAATCAGCCCCTGTCTGGAATTGCTCCTATTTCTGTCCCGAAACCGTTCGACTAGTTATTCGTAACGGAATTGTTAATTGTTACGTAATTAATGGAATAAATTAACAGGTCCGAAAAGAATAATATTAGGAGAAACTGGCAACTTGTCTACAATTTCTCGTATTTCCACATCCACCAAGAACGGGAAGATTAAATCATGCATAGAACTGATTACGTTACAGATTTGAAGAGAAATAGGTCAAACTAGACCCTGTCTACAATTTTACCTATTTCCGATCCATAAACCCATGTCTGATCCTTCCGACCCTTGAAATGTAATTAATGCCGGCTCCATTTGCCATGAGAGCTTCGGAACAAATATGGTAAATTATGAGGTTGAAAAGGAATTGAAGGCAGAAGTTGTTATATGTATTTCGCTACAGGAGTGAGATTCCAAGACATTTCCATTTTGGAAAAAAATACAAATATGTCCGGCTTCAAAGCGCAAACTTTCTGATGACACCATTTTAAGGAAATAATGATTTTGAAAGTTGTCTGTTGTATGAACTGTGGGATGTACATGGCGAACTTTTATTAATGATATTGACGGGTCGTGAATGTTTTCAACTTTCGCTACAAGAAAACAGAATAAAATTAAGATGTTGAATGCGCAGGGAACAATATATAGGCGGATATTTTAGCTCGTATTGATGGACGAATCGAAATTCGAAGTTGAAGAAATTATTCTTAGATTGGTTACCTTTGTTTGGGTTTTTGCTCGATCTCTTGGACATCATGGCGTCATCATTTTGGATGTGGGTTTTTATTTCATCCTGAGGAAAATAACAAAGCATAATCTAAGTACAATATATTACATTGTAATGTGCCTATGAAACGAAATTTTTGTCATTAAAATTAAGACCCCATTTGAAAGTCCTTTTGAAATAAGGATGAATGGTGTTTATTGCTTGTCAACATGGTAACATCTTAATTTGCATAATGATGTGCGTTTTCCCTAGTACCATACATGTGCAAAGTTTCAATTGTTTTTACCGACTATTTGCAGAGATATTCTTCATTTGTTTTTTGTCCTCACGGCTTTGTCCAACCTGAATGACGTCACATATCATCTAATTTGCATATTCTAAAACTTTAATATCTCTGGAACGAGATGAGATATTGACAAGCAATAAACACCATTCTTCCTTATTTCAAAAGGACTTTCAAATGAGATCTTTATTTTAATGACGAAAATTTCGTTTCATAGCGGCATTAAAGCTCAAGACAGGTTAAAAACTCCACATGCAAGCGCTCAGCAGTATTGGCGTTTCATAAATGGACAAAACTTTCTATAACGGAAATCGGTTGCTATTGTATCTATTAACTCAGGTGAACTGAACAGAATTAGCCCCATGCCTATCTCGTAATATTATTTGTCCCAAATCCCCGGCCAGCAGGTCTAGATATTTCTATTTAGAATAATACAATAACTTTATTTCACCCTTTAAAGTGTTTATGAAACCAAATTCTGCATCTTTATTTTATTGCAGAATAATCAAGTTCATTCTTTTCTGATTATCAAGAGTATATTTATTTTTCAATTTCGCCTTCGGAAAAGTCTCTTTTTCGTCATTCAAATTGACTACTTTATGCTTAAAACTGTCCGGGGCCTGGAACCGAATCCGCCATTACAATGACGTCACTGTGAGGACTCGCAAGTGACAATTCCTAAATATGATCATGTAGGACGACACGTATTTCTACAAAAAATACAATAGAATAAAGCACAATACAATTCAATAACAGTAGAACGCAACACAATCCTTAAGAAATAAAAGATGGCCCTTCTTGTTCTATAAAAAAAAATGCACGCTCGAGGCCTTGAAAAACTGCGGATGCGCGAGCAGAACGCGGGTACATTTAGCAGCATTTCAAGACCTCGAAAGTAGATTATTTTGTTATAGAACAAGGAGAACTATCTTTTATTTGTTTAATAATATAAACTTCAATCTAGACGAAGGAAAGTAAGCTATCTAATTTTAAGAACCCACATAAAAATCTAACTACCGCGACTACCGCGAAAACTCTTGATATTGACAATCTGAAAGTTCGGTTTCTATTGGATGAAATAACCTGCTATAAAAAGAACATGTCGATTGATAAAAGTGAAAGACAGAAATTGCAAGACTGCCGACCGCAAACGGGCTGTAAAATTGTCAACTGATCAAAACTGTTGCAGGAAACACAAAGTGCTTTATTTTTACAATGTATGGTCAGCACAGGAGAAGTTAATCTGCACATTGTTATTCTGTCCTCAAAACCTTTATTAAAATTAACTCAACTCGACTGTTTGCGTTTCGCTGCTCTCGCTAAACTCCCTCTGTTTGTGAACTCCTCTAGCGTGTCTTTCTTCATTCACGTGATAACCAAAACGTCCTGATGGGGGTGGGGTAGATACACTACATCTCTTCCCCCTTTGGAAAGTGAACTAACTATGTGATAACAACTCGTATAGATATAGGACTAACAAAATTTTGATCCTAAAAGTTTCGTGTGTGCGAAGCAAGTTCATGTTTCATAGTCTTGCAAATGAACTGGGGGTCTTCGAGGACGCCGGGGCCGATCCAGCAAATTAGGCCCTATCACCTCATGCTGTTCATCTTCTTGTGGGGGCATGTTGTCGTCCGAGTCATCTTCATCGCTCTCGGCATTGTTTCGTACCTTCTTGAAGAATGAGCTATTCCTCGTGATCGAGTGACCGTCCCGGTTGGCAGTAATCATGCTTCCTTTTACTTCCGTGACTTGTCGAGGTCGGATGTCGAACCTAGTGGTGAGCTTATTTGCCTTTGTCTGCTTTGCCAGCACGCTGTCTCCGACTTTATAGGTGCTGGGCTGAGCGTGTCTCCGTTTGTCAGCATATGTCTTCATTCTGTCCTTTGCTTCGGAATCTTTTGCCAGTGCCTTGTTGCGCACCGCTTGAGCGTCGATGCTGCGCTCTAGATGAGGTAGTCGTCCCTGTATCACTCTCCCGTAGAGTAGTTCAGCTGGCGCTACACCTGTTGTTGTGTGCGGTGTGCATCTGTAGTTGAGAAGAAATTTGTGAAGCTCACGCTTCCAGTTCTTTCCTTCAGCGTGGGATGTGCGTATCGCTTTCATCAACGGTTTCATGAAACTTTCAGCCTCTGCATTTCCTTGCGGCCACAGCGGTGTCGTTTTGTTGTGCTTGATTCCGTTTTCTTTCATGTAGTTGGCAATCTCATTGCTACTGTAGGGTGGACCGTTGTCTGTGGTTATGGTGTTAGGAATCCCATGCGTAGCAAAGATTCTATCCAGTTTGGGAATAACTGCTACTGCAGTCGTGGTGCTCATCACTTCTACTTCGGGAAATCTTGAGTGCTGATCAATTACAACTAATAGCATTTCTCCAGTAGGTAGAGGGCCAAGAAAATCCATGTTGAGAGACTGCCATGGATGCTTAGGCATTTCCGTCATTTTTAGAGGTTCTGGGTGCTTTGGTGGTCCGACTGCCTGGCAAGGGAAGCATTTTGAAACTTTGTCTTCAACAGTTGCGTTTATGCCTGGGAACCAGATCTTCTCACGAACTAGTGCCTTCGATTTGACCACACCCTGGTGCCCTTCATGAGCGATTTCTACTGCCCTGTTTCGTAGTATTGCTGGCATTATTAATATTGTCCCTCTAAGTACAAGGCCTGAGGTTGTGACTGTGAGTTCTTGTCGAATCTTCGAATACGCTCTTAGTTCGACAACGTTGGCATCCGTTGGCACCCAATCCGGTGTTTTGAGTGACTGCCATCTTCCACTTTGTATTAAGCCTTTAAGAACATGTAGTGTTGGATCTTTGTCCGACGCCTCTTGTACTTCTTGCAACGTCATAGCCTTTGGGATTGCATTGCCGGCCACAAAATTAACATACTCTTCTGCAGTGCTGCGCTTGTGTGGCATGCCTGATGTTGGATGTCTGGAAAGGTAGTCAGCGGGGTTGCCTTCACCCGATCGGTATGTTACTGTAAAGTCGTACTGCTGAAGCCTTAGTTGCCATCTCTCTATCCTTGCGGGGGGTCTCGATTTGGAATTCTTGAAGATCATCTCCAGTGGCTTATGGTCAGTTTTCAGGTTGAAGGTGTCACCGTAGAGAGGTGGAACTTTTCACATCCCCAGACTATGGCGAGTGCTTCCTTTTCGGTTTGGCTGTAGCGCTGTTCTACGTCTGTGAGGGCTCGGCTTGCATAGGCTACGATGTGTATCTCTTCGTCGCCACTGCTGCCAGTCCTTTTTTGCGCAAGTACGGCTCCGAGTCCCACTGGACTTGCGTCGACAGTGAGCTCGGTGGGCTTGGTTGGATCATAGTATGACATTACAGTTTCGCTAGTGAGTCTTGCTTTCAGCTCGTTCAGTGCGTTTTGACATTCCGATGTCCAGTTGAAGGGTGTGTTTTGGCGTGTGAGTTGTCGTAGAGGTTCAGTGATTGTTGCATAGTCCGTTATGAACCGGGAGACGTAATTGGTTAGGCCAAGCAGGCTTCTTATCTCCGCAGCATTTTGTGGGGCGTCGACTTCTTGTATTTCTTTGACTTTGTGGGGATCGGCTGAGATTCCAGCTGCTGAGAATGTGTAGCCGTAGAAGTCTAAGTGTGCTTTGTCATAGACACACTTGTTCGGATTGAGTGTTAGACCTTTCTCCCTCAGTCGTTGGAACGTGGCTTTAAGTGCTTCATCATGTTCAGTCTGTGTCTTACCGAACACAAGAATGTCGTCGCTGATGTTCTTTGCTCCCTGGATTCCTTGTAGGACCTTCTGGATTTCATGTTGAAATACTTCCGCTGCTGAGGTTAGACCAAAGAGGAGTCGTGTGTACTGTTTTAACCCCTTGTGTGTGGAGAAGGTGGTGATGTATCTGCTTTCAGGTGCGAGGGGAATTTGAAGATACCCTTGACGATCGAAGATCCAGCTTGCTAAAATGACAAGCGCCATTGAGGTCGAGTATCAGCTCGTCGATGGTTGGTGTGGGATGTCTTTCTCTTTTTACTGCTAAGTTTGGTAAGCGCATGTCAATGCAGCACCGAACTTCGTCTGGATTCTTTGGCTTGGGGAAACATACCATAGGCGAGACCCGTGGTGTGGGTCCGGTCGGCTCCTCAATGAATCCTGCTTTTTCCAGTTTATCGAGTTCTTGTTCTGCTTTTTGACGGATGTGGAATGGTATGCGTCTATGGGACTGTACAGTAGGTTGAACTTCTTTGTCAATGTGGATATGTATGCCTTCTGACTTCAGCTTTCCAATCCCTTGGAATATGTCTTCATATTCCTCTACCAACTTGGTGATGAACGTTGACTTTGTCTCTTGATGCTCATGGTCAATTGTGTTGACAGCAACGTTGACTTTTAGGAACCCTAGATCTGTGGCTGTTGTGCAGTTGAGCAGTGAGCCATGATTGCCATCAATGATGAAGAAAGTCACAGGTGATATCTTATCCTTTACCTCGACCGTTGTATCTAACTTGCCTAGTACCGGAAGCGGTTCTTTGTTTCCATAGGCATATAGTCGGATTTTTGACTTCTTGAGCTTTGCTTCATTATGTTGTCCGACTATCTGATTGTAATGGTCTTTGTTGAGAACATTTACGGATGCACCAGTATCAATTAGTACCGGGATGGCTACGTTACCGATTTTCACTTCGAGTTCTGGTTTGCTGTGAATTGTTGACAGAGTCTCTTGGGTGACAGTGTAGAGATATTCTTCATCGGATGATGAATTGTCATCTTGGAGGGCATTAATGCGGGATTCCGAGTTTCCCGTTCGGCGTGACGGAGTTGATTCACGGTTTGGGTTTCCTGATCTGCAGACGGCTGCGAAGTGATTTAATTTGTTGCACTTGTCACACGTTTTTCCTCGGGCTGGACATGGCTGCTCTTCACTGTATGGCCATTGTCTACCGCAGTGATAACAGGCGCTAGTTTGAGCTTGTCTGCGGCGAGTCCCGTTTTGTGGTCTATTTTACGCTTTACGACCTCCATCGTAATTAACTCTCGGTAGTTGATGCCGTCCACTATTCTTGTTTCCTAATGCATTTACCGATCCACGCTGATCAATTCTTCCATCTTGTTGAAGTTCCATCGCGGCCGCCTGTCTGTTTGACGCTTCGTCCGTGCGACCTCGAGTTAGAAGGTCATTCAAGGTCATGCTTGAATCTCCAAGTGCTTTTCGGCGAAGGCGAGATGATAAACATCCTTGAATGACTTGGGCTTTAACTTCTCTTTCCTGGTCGGTAAAATCACAGTGGATTGCAAGTTGGCGTAGTTTAGTTACATATTGATCAAGGGTTTCGCTTACCTCTTGGCGAGTTTGCCTGAATTTGTACGTCTCGAAGTCGACATTTTGCTTCGGTGCAAAGTAGTCGGTTAGCTTTTTGATTGCTAGGTCATAATCCTTCGCTTCCCCAGTCTCGCTCAGGGTTTGGAAGATGTCGTGTACAGCTTCACCAGCATAGTGTAGAAGCATGGCCCTTTTCCGTTTTGGGCTCTCGATATTTACGGCCACAACATAATTCTGAAATCTCTGAATCCATTTCAGTTCCATCTTGTTGGCGCCGAAGTCACGTCAGAATGTGGATCAAACGGCGGTAATGGAGGTAATCCGTATTGTTCAGCCATGGTGGAAGTTCCTTTTATCCTCGTCGCCAGTTATTCTGTCCTCAAAACCTTTATTAAAATTAACTCAACTCGACTGTTTGCGTTTCGCTGCTCTCGCTAAACTCCCTCTGTTTGTGAACTCCTCTAGCGTGTCTTTCTTCATTCACGTTATAACCAAAACGTCCTGATGGGGGTGGGGTAGATACATTACAATTGTGATAGTGTTGAAAATGCCTGATGGAAAAAACATTCCGAGAAAGCGTTTATTGCTGCCGCAGTCAGCTAGCCTGAAGCGAGCGAGCAAGGTAGCAGTTCTAATCTGTAAGCGGGTCCAAATCTCAATTTTTTTTTACCACAATGCATCACTTCTATTGTCTTTTTTTTACCACAATGCTTTGCACGGATCTGATCGTCACATGACATTACACGAGGTTCTTTAATATATTTCTGTGTGTGCGATCCTTGTGTAATCATGAATTTGTTGACGTGTAGACGTGTAGACGTATAGGCGAACTCTGTGTGAACTTTCAGTTTCTTCTATTGACCTTCGATAAAGTCAAGCTGCCGGTTCAAAACACAATTAGCATTTACAATTACATTCTCAATTACAGTTGATTTCCGGTGTTTAAACTTCACCGCGAAGAACAGCAGTTTTTTGTGCAGGGAATCCTAAGAAAATGTCGGGAATTGGTAGGCTCAGGGGATTTACCGGGAGATCGTTGATATGTCGGGACAAAATGAAAATAAATCGGGACAACTTTTGAGATACACACCACAGCTTAAACAGGATTCACTCGCACGATAGCCCCAAAACTACAAAATATATTATTCTAACACCTTGGCATTTTTATCCCCAAAACTACAAAATTTATTCATCTAACACCTTGGCATTTTTATCACCCAGTAATATATTTGTCCTGCCAAAGTGCTACTGTAGGTTCTCTTCTAATACACTTCCTTAACCGAGCGGAGCAACATTCACTACCTGTTAGGTATACTAGTGGCGGGTGTAAAGTACAGGTCAGGTTACAGGTCAGGTCACTTCTTGTTTAGCTGTGAACCCTAGCTAACCCGTTGTTTACCTGTGAACTCGTCCGATGGTTAGGGTTAGGTTTGTAGTTAGGGTTAGGATTTGTCTTAGAATTAACAACTTGACCTGTGACCCGTACTTTACACCCGCCTCTATACTAGTAATATAGCGAATTATTAATAGCGGCATCTGAGACTTAGGCCCGGTTCAAACGTCGAACTTTTCATGCGCCGAACTCAATTGAAACAAAATATAATTAAGCGGCTTCTTTGGTCTAATTAGGGTCGGCGCATGAAAAGTTCGACGTTTGAACCGGGCCTGAGTTACCGCCTTACCGGTGTGAGTTGAGGTTCCCGACTATATATTTTCTACAACAACTGCATCGTTGTCAGACACTGGCTATTTATTCTGTGGTCCGAAGAAGGATATTTTCATCAGTTATCCCAAGGAACAGTGTTTAACTGCTGCTCTGATGGCAGTGAGTTGCGTAGCTTTTGAGGCTCAGTTCGACTATATGGCTTTCGAAATTCTGGGTTATTTGCAAGTTTTATCGTCCGTTTTTCATTCACGAACATTCAGGATCCTCTTAAACGAATTTCTACAGGAAACGTAAACCAGAGAAACCCTATATTGTATTCTTTGCCATTCACTGTTTTGGCTTCAGCATAAAAGTGCAGGAGTATTAAAGTTATCGTCGAGTTCTTGGTAAGTCATTTCTTGTAGTTGTGTTGTATCAAACTGTGTGTATTTTGGCGTAGGATAAAGTTAAATACGGGAAGAAAACCAAGGCCACCAGCCACACAATATCTTCCACGTCCTCCCTTATTTTCAGCTTTCTCTGAAACTTTGTCGCTGGAGTCCGCCATGTCCTCACAGTGACGTCACGCAGCTCATTTGGCCGCGCGGCAAACCGGACAGTTTTTAGCATAAAGTAGTCAATTTTAATGGCGAAAAAGAGACCTTTCCGAAGGCGAAACTGAAAAATAAATATACTTTAGTATCACGATTCACTGATCATTTTGTTTACTTTTGAGACGCCAATATAACATGGTATTGGCGCTCAGAATACCAGCCTCTGATTGGCTCTTGCGCGAGCCCTTGCAGTTACATGGTTTCCAGGTCAAGTTCAAAAGTCGTTTGTTCAACAGCAAGATTTCTACAATTTCACCTTCAAAACACTGTAAATTACAAGATAAGAATTATTCAATCCTAAAGGTAAGGTTGGCATTGTAGTTTCCGTCAGAAATCTAACACTCTTATCCGCTAAAAGTACAATTTTCACAATTGTTGAAGAGATTTCAAAACACGTCGCGAAAGTTTTCTCCACTCAAGCTGTGAAACCGTTGCCATAGATATACTAGGCGCCTTTTGAGAATTGAAATTACGATCAGCATAAGTTTGGTGCTTCATTCTCTTCTTTCTTTTAACAATTCACGACTTAATTGTTGAATTGTGATACAAAACTAATAGCGATTTTGAGACGCCGATACCGAATTACTGATTGCCGGCGTTGGAAGAAAATATGCGCGACTCCGCCCAATACGGAATATATTTTCTCCCAACTGGCCGGAAATATAATTCGGTATCGGCGTCTCAAAATCTCAATTAGTTTATATTATTCTGCAATAAAATATATTTTTTGTTTCACATACACTTTAAGAAAGCCGCACAATGGTAACAATTGAATTGTTCAAAACATTTAAATGACATTATAAAACTAGAAATACAAACACAAAAAAACGTCGAAATTAAATAAAACTATAATAACAAACAACATGGACACGGATTAGGTGTCCTTGTCTACCATGGAGTTGTTTTACCTCTGACGAGAGATAAACAACGCACGTAAAAATGACGAGAAAGGTTGGCCTTTCGATCTGAACCGTGTAACTGATTTGCTACAAAATAATGTCTCAGGTTCCAAAGGAAGAGAACTAACTACTAGTGCTCCTTTGACGATCTGGTAACACTAAAAAGAACACGTTTTCTTTAATTAAAAATAATTATCATTTTGTGATTGAATTCTCGGACTGTCTGTAGAAGAGGAGTGGCACAGTGTATTGGCTCTTAATGAACGTATGTGATACTTAAGTTAGTTGCTTTCTAAATTAACTGGGTAGGCATTAGCCTGATTATCAGACGGTACGAGGTCGTCCGCTCACTTAGTCCCCCTCCCCGTCTGATGGACTTTATAGACTTTCATGTTCCTGACGTCATAAGTTCAACCAATCAGAGCGAACTTTACACTTTTGGCAAAGTCTGGAATTTAAGGAATGTGCCCGCATATTTTTCTATTAAATGGCGTTGGGGAAGAAGAACTTGGAATGAGCAGTGTGTCGACCGAAGTTGTAAAGTTTTCAGGATTTCGAAGCTATATCCAGAGCAGAAGGAAGCATTGGAATCGTTCATTCGTCGAAACGATGTGTTTGTGAATCTACGTACGGGATTTGGTAAATCACTAATCTTCCTCTGCTTATATAAATTCATGCATTATTTTATAGATCTGAAACATTCTCCTATATAGGTTTTTGGCTTTTAGAAGACCAAATCTTTCATGGAATGTTATGATTTTTCTGCAGGAGTGAACACACATACTGAGTATGTTATGGAAAAAGTTTCATGGCACTTTGGTGAATATTTTTGTTTTCAGAATTATGAACACACTTCCGTAAGTTCATGTACGGCAATGGCATATAAACTTTGCATAAAAAGTCCGGTTAAAACAATCTCTGATACCAAAAAAATACAATAGGACAACTTCAGGATCTTGTGTGACTAATCACCATACATATCAAGCCTCAAAACGTTTTAAAAATAAAAGTAAAAGCGTAAAAGTTCTAAGATCACAGTAATAAACTTTACGGCGTGGAATCGATCGAGTCTGGTATTTCTTGTATGCATTCTCATACACTGTCGTGCAAATACTGAACGAAAACTTCCGTTTAAAAAGTTCCTGCTCTCCAAAGAACCACAGCAGCTCAAACAGTATACCATTATGAGAAATCGACAGAAGTTTGAAGCTGTAGAATGTTTTTTTCCAGTGCATGAAAGCTGATAGATCCAACTAGTAAAAGCCGCTACTGCACCACCGACTGTTCTACACTTCACGCTTCAATTCTTATGCGTGTTCATATTGGCTCATTGTGAAAACAAAGGTTGATGACGTCAGGAACATGAAAGTCTATGAAGTCCATCAGACGGGGAGGAGGAGGAAGTGAGCGGACGACCTCGTACCGTCTGATCAGGCTAGGTAGACATAAGCTCTTAAAAATTCTACATCAAGTAGAATAGTAACATGTTTCTTGATTTGAGTGTTGCGTCTGAGTTACAAAGCGGTTTATATTTCGAATATGCTAATGCATGACGTAAAACAGAGCAATATTTATTATATAAAAACACATGCTGGTAGAGATAAATGACCTTGTATAAACATCAGTCTTTGTTATATTTGAAGCTTATATCAGAGACGATAATACTCGAGCAGTGAAATTTGGTGACCAAATCTAAATAGCCACGATTCAGAAATGATATTGATCTTTTAAAATTAATAGACATTATGCATTTATTCCTATGACTTCACTCGTAGCTGAAGAATATATGAAAACCCGTTTGAACTCGTTTTGTGCGTAATCATCAATTTCTTACCAGTTGAAACAGTGTGCAAGAATGATCAACGTAGCTAGCGTGTGTTATATACTAGAAATCAGCAGTTTTTTTAGTGAGGAATTACTGCAGTTTAATGACCTGCTTTGAAAACTGATCAAATCCCTCTTTCTCTCGGCCTGTTGAAACCGTTTTTAAAATTTCACGATTTTCAGCAACAACAGAAGGTGAACTGAACTAAACTAACGAAGAAGATAGCAGAGATCGAAACCTGTTTTTTTTTTCAAATCTTAGTGCGTTGCTCTATTCTAACTAATCAATAAGTTGAAACTTTGCTTTGAAAAAACTATCATGAAAGAAATATTCAGAATAAGATATCGACAAGCGGCTCTTATACTCGGAAACAAAGTCACAATTTTTTCACCAGCAAAATGTATATGCTGATAAGCGGCTCTTATACTAAACAGAGTGTTTCTTTCTGCTATCTGTTTTCTTATTTTCATGCATTTTGGTATAAGCTTCCAACTGAAATTTCTTGGATTTCTGACCTCAGTATCTCTTCACAGTCGGCCCATTGCGTTTTTCTCAATCATTTCTCAGGCGAACTATTTCTATCGGTATAGATTATTTCAGGAAAAGTATTTCCATGCAGTTTTAAAACTCTTTCGTTATTTCCCTTATCATTTAGGTCTTAATTCACTTATGTAATGATAGCTAATTGTTCATTTCAAGTTTAGATGGGACGTGGCTGAACGGTTCTTCACTTGTGTAATGCAATTCTAAATTAAACCTTTTTCATGCTTCATGATTTAGTGAAGAGTAAAACAACTAGTAAGCTTGAAGATTTTTCAGTTTCCATTTCTCAAGTTTAGCTGGTGGCTGGAAAATACTCAGTCTTCGATTCGTATCTTTTTCAATTTTGAAATTCTTAGACTACGCATTGAAAATACTTTGAACGTACATAGACGCTTATAAAATCAGGGGAAAAGAAGTAAAGGAGGAAAATAAGTATCTTGAAGTTGTACAATACCTTCACATTTTGTTCCCCCGAGGAAAGAAAAACAACCCATGTGAAAACGACGAGAAAAGTTGTTGCTTTCATTCTGGGCAGGTTTTGTAGCTCGTACTTCCAAAGTATATTCGATTACAATGATATAAACTGATGAGATTTAGCTGCGTCTACATGCAACAAACATGAGCTGGTAACACGAAAATTATCAAGTTCGTTATAGATAAACATTTACGTCTGAATCTTAATGTACTCCGATCCGAGGGTCGCCATCCATTGTTCTTTTGTTTTGTTTGTATAAATACTATTCTATTTTGCTGTCTTTTCCTTGATTCAGCCACGATTCAGAAATGATATTGATCTTTTAAAATTAATAGACATTATGCATTTATTCCTATGACTTCACTCGTAGCTGAAGAATATATGAAAACCCGTTTGAACTCGTTTTGTGCGTAATCATCAATTTCTTACCAGTTGAAACAGTGTGCAAAATGATCAACGTAGCTAGCGTGTGTTATATACTAGAAATCAGCAGTTTTTTTAGTGAGGAATTACTGCAGTTTAATGACCTGCTTTGAAAACTGATCAAATCCCTCTTTCTCTCGGCCTGTTGAAACCGTTTTTAAAATTTCACGATTTTCAGCAACAACAGAAGGTGAACTGAACTAAACTAACGAAGAAGATAGCAGAGATCGAAACCTGATTTTTTTTCAAATCTTAGTGCGTTGCTCTATTCTAACTAATCAATAAGTTGAAACTTTGCTTTGAAAAAACTATCTTGAAAGAAATATTCAGAATAAGATATCAACAAGCGGCTCTTATACTCGGAAACAAAGTCACAAATTTTTCACCAGCAAAATGTATATGCTGATAAGCGGCTCTAATACTAAACTGAGTGTTTCTTTCTGCTATCTGTTTTCATATTTTCATGCATTTTTATATAAGCTTCCAACTGAAATTTCTTGGATTTCTGACATCAGTGTCTCTTCACAGTCGGCCTATGCTAATGTTGACCTAAAACAGAGCAATATTTATTATATAAAAACACATGCTGGTAGAGACAAATGACCTTTTATAAACATCAGTCTTTGTTATATTTGAATCTCATATCAGAGACGATAATACTTGAGCAGTGAAATTTGGTGACTAAATCTAAATAGCCACGATTCAGAAATGATAATTAATATACATAATTATGCATTTATTCCTATAATGACTTCACTGTCTCGTATACGTAGCTGAAGAATATATGAAAACCCGTTGGAACTCATTTTGTGCGTAATCATCAATTTCTTACCAGTTGAAACAGTGTGCAAGAATGATCAACGTAGCTATAGCGTGTGTTATATACTAGAAATCAGTAGGTTTTTTAGTGAGGAATTACTGCAGTTGAATGGCCTGCTTTGAAAACTGATCAAATCCCTCTTTCTCTCGGCCTGTTAAAACCGTTTTTAGAATTTCACGATTTTCAGCAACAACAGAAGGTGAACTGAACTAAACTAACGAAGAAGATAGCAGAGATCACCTGTTTTTTTTTTCAAATCTTAGTGCGTTGCTCTATTCTAACTAATCAATAAGTTGAAACTTTGCTTTGAAAAAACTATCTTGAAAGAAATATTCAGAATAAGATATCGACAAGCGGCTCTTATACTCGGAAACAAAGTCACAATTTTTTCACCAGCAAAATGTATATGCTGATAAGCGGCTCTTATACTAAACAGAGTGTTTCTTTCTGCTATCTGTTTTCTTATTTTCATGCATTTTGGTATAAGCTTCCAACTGAAATTTCTTGGATTTCTGACCTCAGTATCTCTTCACAGTCGGCCCATTGCGTTTTTCTCAATCATTTCTCAGGCGAACTATTTCTATCGGTATAGATTATTTCAGGAAAAGTATTTCCATGCAGTTTTAAAACTCTTTCGTTATTTCCCTTATCATTTAGGTCTTAATTCACTTATGTAATGATAGCTAATTGTTCATTTCAAGTTTAGATGGGACGTGGCTGAACGGTTCTTCACTTGTGTAATGCAATTCTAAATTAAACCTTTTTCATGCTTCATGATTTAGTGAAGAGTAAAACAACTAGTAAGCTTGAAGATTTTTCAGTTTCCATTTCTCAAGTTTAGCTGGTGGCTGGAAAATACTCAGTCTTCGATTCGTATCTTTTACAATTTTGAAATTCTTAGACTACGCATTGAAAATACTTTGAACGTGCATAGCCGCTTATAAAATCAGGGGAAAAGAAGTAAAGGAGGAAAATAAGTATCTTGAAGTTGTACAATACCTTCACATTTTGTTCCCCCGAGGAAAGAAAAACAACCCATGTGAAAACGACGAGAAAAGTTGTTGCTTTCATTCTGGGCAGGTTTTGTAGCTCGTACTTCCAAAGTATATTCGATTACAATGATATAAACTGATGAGATTTAGCTGCGTCTACATGCAACAAACATGAGCTGGTAACACGAAAATTATCAAGTTCGTTATAGATAAACATTTACGTCTGAATCTTAATGTACTCCGATCCGAGGGTCGCGATCCATTGTTCTTTTGTTTTGTTTTTATAAATACTATTCTATTTTGCTGTCTTTTCCTTGATTCATCCACGATTCAGAAATGATATTGATCTTTTAAAATTAATAGACATTATGCATTTATTCCTATGACTTCACTCGTAGCTGAAGAATATATGAAAACCCGTTTGAACTCGTTTTGTGCGTAATCATCAATTTCTTACCAGTTGAAACAGTGTGCAAAATGATCAACGTAGCTAGCGTGTGTTATATACTAGAAATCAGCAGTTTTTTTAGTGAGGAATTACTGCAGTTTAATGACCTGCTTTGAAAACTGATCAAATCCCTCTTTCTTTCGGCCTGTTGAAACCGTTTTTAAAATTTCACGATTTTCCTTGAATTACCAATTACATGATCAGAAAATGGTTTTGTTAGACATGTATAGAGTAGCTAAAATGTAAAAAAAAGTGGCTAAGGGATCGACCATTATATTTTTAGGGGGGAAGGGGGCCGGGGTGGGCATTTGTTTCTGGATCGAATTTTTTTGTATGACTGAACGGTTCTGCACGAATTGTTTTTTCACACCGTTTGCGTGTAAGATTTTGTTTTAATGAATACGTTTTTACCATCAGCACAGATTGCACAACTGTATAATTATGCTTTATGGTCTGTGAGAAATGGGATTGCTACCCGGTACAATGGCTAGTTGCCGTTCTTCAATACTATTTCTACCACCACGTATGCAAGACATTACATAGTTACAAGGAGAAATTGGAGAAGTCGTAGCAACTAACTTTCTTTTTGAATGTCAAAAAGAGACTTTCTCGTTTCGTAAGTCGTAAGGAAGGCTGTTCCATAACTGAAACCGTTAGAAGTCGGTAGCTAAAGCTTCGTTTGCAGTAATTTGTACGCGGATGTGGAACAGCAAGCTAATGTTGGAAGAATCTCTGATATTATAGTTTGTCAGTTCATTGCGAGGTATGAATTTGGACGATAGGTATTCTGGAATTAAACCATTCAGGGACTTAAAAACCATCATTACCAAATGAACTAGACGCTGGGTTTTGAGATTCTTCCACTGAACCCAGCTTTTTGAATAATTGCTCGGCATTGGAGTCATATGAAGTGCTCAATAGAACTTGTGTGGCATGATTTTGGAGTTTCTGTAATTTATCGTTCAGACCTTTGTTAAAATTTTCCCACACTTGACAACTATAATCAAAGTGTGGCTGTATTAAAGCATTAATACACTGTTAACATAATGTTGAAGGGGACGTATGCTCTGATACATTTCAAAGCTCCAATACCGGATGCAATTTTCTTAGATGTGCATGACTTCAATATGCTTTGCCCATGTTAGGTTTCATCGATATGTACCCCTAGAGATTTTGTTGTTGTGACTTGCTTTATTGGGACATTATTTATTAAAGGCACAACAGTCTGTGAGACAGTGTTGACTTTTTGTCTTGAACCAATAAGCATGAACTCCGTCTTAGTTAGGTTAAGTGCCAACTTGTTTGCATCAAGCCACTCATGAATGCATGCAAGATCGATATAGCCATGCCATTATTTAGGTCATTAAGACTGAAAAAGTAAGACTGGTGTCATCTGTTTTATGTCTGCATGGGTGTGAATACCCGCCCTTAACAATTACACAGCCACACAAATTATCCTACAACTTCCCTACCCTCAATAGGCCCTTCGCAGCTAACACATCACGTGGTTGTACTGGAGAGCAAAAAATATCTGACTTCATTTATTTAAATGCATTGTATAAGATCGCTATTGCTATTAGCAAAACCTATTTGTAAATGCTATTTTCCACCTCCAATCGATTGCCGATCTTTCAAAAACAGCGATTTTAAAGATAGCTTGCTCTTCCGCAACCATGGCAACGTCTTTCCCATGGGGATCGCGAGCTCAATTCATTCGTTAATGAAGTATTATATCAGCACGTGACTGTTAGCTGCAAAGGGCCTATTGATCGAATAGTTGGCCTACTGAAAACAACAAAATTAACCACCCTTCTTTCCTCCCTAAAACACCCTCACCGTCACTCATTACTCCACAGCCATAAACCAGATCCCTGTTTCATCTCTGAGTGCGAATACGCTCTGCACGCAACAACGCAAGTGCGATTTACATCACTTACTACATCTATTTATTACAGATATAATGGTATGTTTTGTTGACGTGTAGACGAACTCTGTCTGAACTACTTTTTCCAAAGAGCAAGATCTCTCCTGTCATCAAGCTGGTGAGCAGCAAATAATTTTCTTCTGTTGACCTTCGATAAAGTGAAGCAGCCGGTTCAAAACACAATTAGCATTTACAATTACGTTCTCAATTACAGTTGATTTCCGGTGTTTAAACTTCACCGCGAAGAACAGCAGTTTTTTGTGCCGGGAATCTTAAGAAAATGTCGGGAGTTGGTAGACTCAGGAGATTTACCGGGAGATCGTTGATATGTCGGGACAAAATGAACTTTTGAGATGCACACCACAGCTTAAACAGGATTCAGTCGCACGATAGCCCCAAAACTACAAAATATATTCATCTAACACCTTGGCATTTTTATCCCCAAAACGACAAAATATATTCATCTAACACCTTGGCATTTTTATCACCCAGTAATATATTTTTCCTGCCAAAGTGCTACTGTAGGTTCTCTTCTAATACACTTCCTTAACCGAGCGGAGCAACATTCACTACCTGTTAGGTATACTCAGTAGTGGCGGGTGTAAAGTACAGGTCAGGTTACAGGTCAGGGCACTTCTTGTTTAGCTGTGAACCCTAGCTAACCCGTTGTTTACCTGTGAACTAGTCCGATGGTTAGGTTTTGTCTTAGAGTTAACAACCTGACCTAGTAATATAGCGAATTTTTAATAGCGGCAGTTACGTGAGTTGCGTGAGTTGCGGTTCCCGACTATATTTTCTACAACAACTGCATCATTGTCAGACACTGGCTATTTATTCTGTGGTCTGAAGAAGGATATTTTTATTATCCCAAGGAATAGTGTTTAACTGCTGCTCTGATGGCAGTGAGTTGCGTAGCTTTTGAGGCTCAGTAGGTGCGATATCTGCAGAATATCGAATATCGGATATTTATCAGATATTTATCATTCGTCTAATATCACCTTAATATCATCTAGTATCTGATATTTTTCATGAAATATTTTAGAAAGAAATATCCGATATTTATAGTGGAAGTGAAGGATATCGATATGTACAGTAAGATACTATAGGTAAATTCATTGCCTGACAAGGGAATTCCACGTTAAATTTCACGCGAAAAACCGATATCGCACGAATCGCAAGCTAAAATTAGACCATGGACTCAGTCACGAGGTTCAACTAAAAGTGTAGTCGTTGCTCACAAAATTTGGTTTTCCGACATCAAAACTGAATTTTTATGCATGAAAACACCTGTATTTTATTTAGGTACACTTAATTTCGATCTAATCTTTACCAAGAAAGCGAAAGTGCATTAACTGGAGACAAAATCGGTGAATGTTTGTGAAAGATTTAGAAAACCGGCGGCCTGTTGAAACCAGTTGTCGATAAGTGAAAATCTAAACTGAACCTGACAAACCGAAGAGCTGCTGCAAAAGTATACGCATAAACTTGTAAGTATCAAGCCAGTGTTCCTTACTTTATAAGCAAATTCAGTACCAAATGTTAACGCTCAATTTCTGTCTCACAATAAATAAGCCTGTTTTTAAACTGTTGAATGTTTAATACTTGTGTTCAGTCCACTCGTTTCCAAAATTTCCTTGTACCACGATTTTAGTACCGTTCTGTGCAGACTGTAGCCGTGCTTTTCGTCCTGTTTTCAGTCATTTAACTTATCTGTGTGAATATTACATGAATTAATCCACGAAGCCCCTGTCCAGCTTTTCCGTTCAAAATCACACCTTTTTGCTGCAGTTGTTTTTGTCGATTCCTCGGATTAGCTAGACTGCCTAGAGTCGCTCTTGTTCAGTCGAGGGCCAAAACATATCACTTATCGTGAAAAACGAAATAAAAGATATATAATTTTCACGTTCTTTGACTACTGTTAACTTTGTGAATATCCTGGTTTGTAATGTTCCCGATAATAAAAATAAACAAAATATTTACGCGCGGGCTTCCTGTACATCGTTGAATACAGCTTTTCAAACCGTTGAATTCCACAAAATATTAAACGCTTCATTAGCCAATCAGCGCGCGATTTTGAGTCGTGCTATGGGATTCTATCAGATATTTATATTTTAGATCTAATATCATATTAATATCCTGTAGTATCTCATATTTTCATAAAATATCTTAGGAAGAGAGACGTTTATCTAACAAATGTCTAATTAGAAAATAGTCGATAATATCGAATATCCGAACCTCCTTCACAGAGGAGAGAGATCGACGTTTATCTAATAGATGTCCAATTAGAAAATAGTCGATAATATCGAATATCAACGTCCTTCACAGAGGACAGAAACCTTTGTCTAGTAGATATCTATTAGATGTCTAATTGTAAAATAGTCAATAGTATCGGAAAATATCGAATATCAGAGGAGAGAGACCCTTATCTAATAGATATCTAATAGATGTCTAATTAGAAAATAGTCGACAATATCGGATAATATCGAATATCAAACTCCTGCACAGAGTAGAGAGACCTTTATCTAATTAACAATTATTCACTGAAGTCGAAGTGACTATTGGTGAATATTTACCGAGACGAAGTCGAGGTAAATATTCACCAATAGTCACTTCGACTTCAGTGAATAATTGTTTTAGTATAATTTCATCAGTGAATATCAGAGAAATTAAAACTAGAAATTATTAGTCTGACTTCCGAGTTCCGACCCTTTTATAAGTTTTACAAGCGCGCGTGACAGGATAGTTTTGTGACAACATTTGCATAATCACGTGCCGCTACGGTTCACTGCACAAACCGACTCGACAGGAGACTTGCAGGGACTACAAGAATGGATTTGCTAAAGACAGAGAAATACCGAAAAGCAGTCCAAATGCACACTAGAATTCAAGTTGAAGCAGCAGTCCTCACTTTTGAGTCCTCGAACCGTGTTACAAAGAGAGGAAATGCAGCGAAAATGAGTGGAAGTGGGCAAACTCGGCTGACTGAAAATCTGCCACGGCGAGTGCAAATTTATCGAAAGGAACCGCTTTCATGAGTTCACTTCAAAGGACAAATTTGCTCTAAGTAGACGTTATTTCAGTTGTGATTCACGAGGACCGAATAAACTCAACTCCGGCCAAAACTCGTAAGTCAGTAAACTTTGTTTGTGACGGCTTATGGATTAAAATAAGCTTCAAGTTTAGCCATACTTATTTAGTTGCTTCTTTAGTGGGTTTTGGAAAAGCTTTTTCTTTCATATTATTTATTTATTCGTGAGAAACATCAGTAAATATGCGAGCGGCCATTTTGGTAAATGCCTTGTATGTTATATTCACCTCCAGGCGCCCTGGAGGTGAATATAGCGACGTATGGCGTAATTCTCGACCAATCAGAGCACGGGAATCTCTATATTCACTGATGAAATTATACTAATAGATATATATTAGATGTCTAATTAGAAAATAGTCAATAATATCGGATAATATCGAATATCAAACTCCTTCACAGAGGAGAGAGACCTTTATCTACTGAGATATCTAATAGCTGTCTAATTAGAAAATAATCGATAATATCGAATATCAACCTCCTTCAGAGAGGGGAGAAACCTTTGTCTAATAGATGTCTAATTAGAAAATATCCGATAATAGCCCATATTATCAATATCTAATATCCGATACTATCAATACTATAATATCGGATATTCGATATTGTGCAGATATCGCGCCAACCTCGACTATACGGCTTTCGAAATTCTGGGTTCTTTGCAAGTTTTATCGTCCGTTTTTTATTCACGAACATTCAGGATCCTCTTAAACGAATTTCTAAAGGAAACCAGAGAAACCCTATATTGTATTCTTTGCCATTCACTGTTCTGGTTTCAGCATAAAATTACAGGAGTATTAAAGTATTAAAGTTATCGTCGAGTTCTTGGTGAGTCATTTCTTGTAGTTGTATTGTATCAAACTGTGAATGAGTAACACTGTATTAGAACTTCAATGTCCATTGTATTTTGGCGTAGGATAAAGTTAAATACGGGAAGAAAATCAAGGCCACCAGCCACACAATATCTTCCACCTTCTCGCTTATTTTTAGCTTTCTCTGAAAGTTTCTAGCTGGAGTCCGCCATGTTTGTAACAACGAGTCCTCACAGTGACGTCACGCAGCTCATTTGGCCGTAGGCTTAGCTACAAAAATCCCGGAAAATGCTCTAAAAATCTATCTGGATAATCCCCCCAAAAAAATCTAAAAATCACATATTTTTTCTAAAAATCCCGAAAAATTCTCTAAAAATGTCCATTTATCTTTTTTTTAATAAGTAGATTCTTTATGTAATTTAACGTGAACTCTCAGCTTGTATTTATTATTTATACTTCGGTTATTTCGTAATTGGTGCAACTCACCCATTGGAATCATGGGAAACATTACCAAAGGGGGAAACCGCTGGATTAATAAAGTATAATCAACTGGACACTGAACAAATCGACCGTCGATTTGTGCAGTTTCCAGTTATTATTTATGTCTCAATATATTAATAATATATATTGATAATCAGAAAAAAATGAATTTTATTATTCTGCAATAAAATAAAGATGCAAAATTTGGTTTCATAAACACTTTAAGAAAGCCGCACAATGGTAACAATTGAATTGTTCAAAAAAACATTATGACATTATAAAACTAGAAATACACAACAACAAAAAAACGTCGAAATTAAAACTTTAATAAGAAACAACATGGACACGGATTAGGTGTCCTTGTCTACCATGGAGCTGTTTTACCTCTGACGAGAGATAAACGACGCACGTAAAAATGACGAGAAAGGTTGCTGCTCTCATTGTGGCCTTTCGATCTGAAACGTGTAACTGATTTGCTACAAACTAATGTCTCAGGTTCCAAAGGAAGAGAACTTACCAGATCGTCAAAGGAGCACTAGTAGTTACACAAAAAAGAACACGTTTTCTTTAATTAAAAATAATTATTATTTTGTGCTCGAATTCTCGGACTGTCTGTAGAAGAGGAGTGGCACTTAATGAACGTATGTGATACTAGTTAGTTGCTTTCTAAATTAACTGGGTAGGCATAAGCTCTTAAAAATTCTACATCAAGTAGAATAGTAACATATTTCTTGATTTGAGTGTTGCGTCTATGAGTTACAAAGCGGTTTATATTTCGAATATGCTAATGTTGACCTAAAACAGAGCAATATTTATTATATAAAAACACATGCTGGTAGAGACAAATGACCTTTTATAAACATCAGTCTTTGTTATATTTGAATCTCATATCAGAGACGATAATACTTGAGCAGTGAAATTTGGTGACTAAATCTAAATAGCCACGATTCAGAAATGATAATCAATATACATAATTATGCATTTATTCCTATAATGACTTCACTGTCTCGTAGCTGAAGAATATATGAAAACCCGTTGGAACTCATTTTGTGCGTAATCATCAATTTCTTACCAGTTGAAACAGTGTGCAAGAATGATCAACGTAGCTATAGCGTGTGTTATATACTAGAAATCAGTAGGTTTTTTAGTGAGGAATTACTGCAGTTGAATGGCCTGCTTGAAAACTGATCAAATCCCTCTTTCTCTCGGCCTGTTGAAACCGTTTTTAGAATTTCACGATTTTCAGCAACAGCAGAAGGTCAACTAAACTAAACTAACGAAGAAGATAGCAGAGATCACCTGATTTTTTTTTTCAAATCTTAGTGCGTTGCTCTATTCTAACTAATCAATAAGTTGAAACTTTGCTTTGAAAAAACTATCTTGAAAGAAATATTCAGAATAAGATATCGACAAGCGGCTCTTATACTCGGAAACAAAGTCACAAATTTTTCACCAGCAAAATGTATATGCTGATAAGCGGCTCTTATACTAAACAGAGTGTTTCTTTCTGCTATCTGTTTTCATATTTTCATGCATTTTGGTATAAGCTTCCAACTGAAATTTCTTGGATTTCTGACATCAGTATCTCTT
The DNA here is from genome assembly GCA_030867875.1 of Actinernus sp. WN-2022. Classification (NCBI taxonomy): domain Eukaryota; kingdom Metazoa; phylum Cnidaria; class Anthozoa; order Actiniaria; family Actinernidae; genus Actinernus; species Actinernus sp. WN-2022. The sequence continues at coordinate 143,894,425 of JAOWCC010001634.1, forward strand.
CACAGTCGGCCCATTGCGTTTTTCTCAATCATTTCTCAGGCGAACTATTTCTATCGGTATAGATTATTTCAGGAAAAGTATTTCCATGCAGTTTTAAAACTCTTTCGTTATTTCCCTTATCATTTAGGTCTTAATTCACTTATGTAATGATAGCTAATTGTTCATTTCAAGTTTAGATGGGACGTGGCTGAACGGTTCTTCACTTGTGTAATGCAATTCTAAATTAAACCTTTTTCATGCTTCATGATTTAGTGAAGAGTTGTGAAAAAGTAAAACAACTAGTAAGCTTGAAGATTTTTCAGTTTCCATTTCTCAAGTTTAGCTGGTGGCTGGAAAATACTCAGTCTTCGATTCGTATCTTTTACAATTTTGAAATTCTTAGACTACGCATTGAAAATACTTTGAACGTGCATAGCCGCTTATAAAATCAGGGGAAAAGAAGTAAAGGAGGAAAATAAGTATCTTGAAGTTGTACAATACCTTCACATTTTGTTCCCCCGAGGAAAGAAAAACAACCCATGTGAAAACGACGAGAAAAGTTGTTGCTTTCATTCTGGGCAGGTTTTGTAGCTCGTACTTCCAAAGTATATTCGATTACAATGATATAAACTGATGAGATTTAGCTGCGTCTACATGCAACAAACATGAGCTGGTAACACGAAAATTATCAAGTTCGTTATAGATAAACATTTACGTCTGAATCTTAATGTACTCCGATCCGAGGGTCGCGATCCATTGTTCTTTTGTTTTGATTTTATAAATACTATTCTATTTTGCTGTCTATTCCTTGAATTACCAATTACGTGATCAGAAAATGGTTCTGTTAGACATGTATAGAGTAGCTAAAATTTTAACAATAGAGACTAAGCGATGGACCATTATATTTTTAAGGGGGGGGGGGATTTTTTCTGGATCGAATGTTTTTGTATGACTGAACTGTAGTGGGCGGCGGGCGTTGGCGGGCCTTGGTGGGCGGCGGGCGTTGGTTAGTAAAACCTATTATTGCTTTGGAGCTTCGGATAAGTTTAGTGGTAAGGGAGTTAATAAGAGTTGTAATGAGATCGATAAAGAAAACTATCTAAATGTGTTGCTCGGGTATCAATAAGGGTTTTCGTGTTGTCAACAACACCGGCTATGTATACTTGTCCGGTGCCAAATTCTGGATCTAGTGAAACTTTCCAATCATTTATCGCAAGTACATACCTTATCACCAGAGGAGCACAAGTATTATTTACAAGAAGCAAAATTACAAAAACCTAAAGTGGTTCGAGTTTATAACCAATCAGCTAATTCATGGCTCATTTCAGATAGTATAAATAGGTTTTCTTTATTAATTTATTAAAACGATCAGCTATCTAATTACAAGTATTTTATATCCCTTTCATCTACCCAAGAATTAAAACTCTCGGGATACCCCTTCCACTGGACAAGGTATTCAATCCTGCTTTTTTAAGACTTTTTCTACCCGGTAGAAATCATCTTGCTTTTCGACTCGTATTCGTAAAATGTTCCTTCTAAAAGTTATCCATGATAGTCCTTTCAGAAATGGTAAACATCTCTTCGGTCTAGTTTGGAAAATAACCTAAAACAACGATAACGCGTGTCTTATTCTTTACGAATAGAGTGTAGCCTGGGAATGTTAACGTACGCGAAAATATTGAAATATGAAAATTATAGTTCAATACAATTACTGTATATAGCTCCAGAAAGGGTAAATATTTCAAAAGCGCATATCATTTTTTTTCTTTCTGGCGATGGTAAGAAAAATATTGCGATACGAACTGAAGTTTTATCAGACTACTGACTTAGAACAAACTATTTGTTTTCCCCTTCTAATTGTTAGCTTATCCAAGTTAAGCAGCATTTGTCAACAAGAAAAAATCAATGAAACACAAATCAGTGTAATCTTGTAACACGGTACATTATATCAACCCAAGAACTGAGAAATAAGAAAGTTATCAACTCCGCGACTATAAGGAAAATTGGTGTTTTTGAGATTGAATAAACTTTGTTTAATTTATCTGGTGGTTTGTTTTTATTCGTATGGTAATTATAGTTCAGTTTTAGAGAAGAATTTGCATCTCAAGAGTTTTCCTCAAAACAATAGGACTATTGTTTCTATCAAACTGTATTGATGGCCCTTCAGTTAGGGAAGAGGTCAAAACAATGGATTTCGAATGGGACCCAATTTTGTCAGGGGAGGTGGTGGGTGGCGGGTAATACCCCTACCCCTTTTTCGAGGGTGATTTTCTCGCATTGTTAAATAGGGATACGTGATTTTAATGCAGACACACGTTCTTCTCTGCCTGTAGAAACTAGAAATGTAGTTACTTCTTCAATAAGTATTTTATTCAAGAATATATTTGTGGTCAAAAATCTAGATTTTGCTAAAATAGGTGGTGGGTTCCGGGTACAACCCCCCTGCCATCAAACTTGGGTCCCGCCAGAGTACCATTGTGTTGACCTCTTCCCTTATCGCTAATCCCTAAGGACAATAGCAAAGTTGCTCTTATGAACCATACCGGATTTTGTATACAATTATCGTATGAGTTATTAACTGTAAAGGAAAATAATAAAGACAGTTTAGAGCCTATCACGAGTAGTTTGTTCTTACTATTTACGCTACAAAGGGGTTTAGATATTGCGAGATATTTATTACTTTTTCATTCAACTTCGAATGTATTCAGGGCCGATCGCTCCTGGTTTTAGAGACGACCCCAAACAATAGGCTTTGCCCAAACATACCCGAATTAATGAGAGCGCCCTAAAATTAGTATTCCGAATTAATGCATACGCCCTAAAAATAGGGCGTACGCCCTAAAAATAATTCCTTAATTAATTCAATGGACAATAGGATTGTGACGTCTGTATTCCTCCTCAATTCCCTCCTCACTAATTATCTATTCCTCCTCAAATAAACGGCTAATTCGGTGCCGGCCTCCCACTACTAACGGTTCTGCACGATTTTTTTTCATAAATACGCTTTTACATTAGCACAGATTGCACAACTATATATAATTATGCTTTATGATCTGCGAGACACGGGATTGCTACCCGGTACAATGGAAAGTTGTTCTTCGATATTATTTCTACCACCACGTATGCAAGACATGACAAGTTACAAGGAGAAATTGGAGAAGTCGTAGCAACTAACTTACTTTTGAATGTCAAAAGAGATTTTCTCGTTTCGTAAGCCGTAAGGAAGGCTGTTCCATAAAACCGTTCCATAAAACCGCTAAAGCTTCGTTTGCAGTAATAGGCCTTTTGCATCAATTGATCACGTGACGATTTTCCCATAGCAACGCCTGTGGTGGAGGGCAAGCCATTCTAACATTCCTTGACAACAGAGAGAGCGTGAGAGACGCCAGCGTGAAACCTCAATACTAGAAGGGTCCTAGAAGTTATGCCGGTTCCTTTGTTATTCGTTTTCAGCCCAAATTTATCAGAACTATTTAGCCATAAATCTTAAAGTTCAGTGTTAGAGGATTTTAAGGGCCGTAAGACGATCAGAAATAGCTTTCTGAAGCCAAAACCGAACCGGTTAGGGTTCGGCAACATGGTGGCGGCCTCAACAGACAACAGCCGGCGCCGGTAAGAAGCTGACTGACTTTCCTTCTACGCTTTAAATCGTCTTTATGTTCTAAAAAAAAAATGTGATGACATGAGAATGATGTATCTGTTATTCTACCATAGCCGAGGAGACGCTGGTGTTGTATGAATTCGAACGCATTACAGGCTACAGGGATCAGTATTACAAACTGATGTACGAATAACAACTTGATATAGGTTGTTGAATAGCTAGTTTTCCTATGTGACAGGTTCTCTTTTTTTTTCAAATCACCAGCAACACTAGAGTCTATAGCTGTAATCTTGAAATAAAGCCCCTCGTTATTTCGAATTTTGGTGATTGACTGAGACCTTAATCCCATGTCTTTACCGGGGAATTTTTGTGACGAAAATAAAGTCCATCGGCGTTGTAGCGTAAATCACCACTGCATATTTGTGGCACACAACAGTGGTACTGGTAGCGCATTCCAGTTTATACAACACCAGCGTCTCCTAGCATCTCGGCTATGTAGAGTATTAAATAGATACATCTCCTGTCATCAGATAATTTTTCTAGAACATAAAAACGATTTAAAGCGTGGAAGAAAAGTACATTCCCGAAGTCATCTTCTTACCGTCTGTTGGGGCCGCCATCATGTTGCGAGTAACTCGCAGAGTCGGTTCGATTTTGGCTTCAGAAAGTTATTTCTGATCGTCTTACGGCCCTTAAAATCCTCTAACACTAAATTTTAAGATTTATAGCTAAATAGTTCTGATAAATTTGGGCTGAAAACGAATAACAAAGGAACTGGCAGAACTTCTAGTACTGAGGTTTCACGTCTCTCACGCTCTCTCTGTTGTGAAGGAATGTTAGAATGGCTTGCCCTCCACCACAGGCGTTGCTATGGGAAAATCGTCACGTGATCAATTGATGCAAAAGGCCTATTGGTACACGGATGTCGAACAGCAAGCTTGTTGGAAGAATCTCTGATATTATAGTTTGTCAGTTCATTGCGAGGTATGAATTTGGACGAGACGTATCCTGGAGTTTAAAAACCATTCAGGGACTTAAAAACCATCATTACCAAATGAGCTAGACGCTGGGTTTTGAGATTATTAATTTCAACCCAGCTTTTTGAATAATTGCTCGGCATTGGAGTCATATGAAGCACTCAATAGAACTCGTGCGGCGCGATTCTGGAGTTTCTGTAATTTATCGTTCAGGCCTTTTCCCACACTTGACAACTATAATCAAAGTGTGGCTGTATTAAAGCATTAATACACTGTTAACATAATGTTGAAGGGGACGTATGCTCTGATACATTTCAAAACTCCAATACCGGATGCAATTTTCTTAGATGTGCATGACTTCAATATGCTTTGCCCATGTTAGGTTTCATCGATATGTACCCCTAAAGATTTTGTTGTTGTGACTTGCTTTATTGGGACATTATTTATTAAAGGCACAACAGTCTGTGAGACAGTGTTGACTTTTTGTCTTGAACCAATAAGCATGAACTCCGTCTTAGTTAGGTTAAGTGCCAACTTGTTTGCATCAAGCCACTCATGAATGCATGCAAGATCGATATAGCCATGCCATTATTTAGGTCATTAAGACTGAAAAAGTAAGACTGGTGTCATCTGTTTTATGTCTGCATGGGTGTGAATACCCGCCCTTAACAATTACACAGCCACAAAAATGATCCTACAACTTTCCTACCCTCAAGTATTACGTTGAGCAGAGAACGTCAACGTAAAAATTAAATAGTTCTTATTTTCGTTTTTTGTGCATCCACTTTTTCAAAAACCTGGATGTAAAAAGCAACGGAAGACGAATGAAAGAAATAATAAAGAAGCGATTTGACGAGAAAGCACTTTTTTACGTTTCGTCGTCGTTGCCGTCCTCGATGCTGAAACTCCCTAATAGATTATTCGTTAGCTTCTTTTGTTCTGTACACCAACATGGCCGCCATGCCCTTTGTCATTTGAATCTCTGGGGATTGAGTGCAAACCATCTATTCCCTATACAAATTATACGAGAGATTACAAAATTGCACGACCATGCACGTAGTAATCAAGTGTGATCTAAACTTATATAATAGGAAACAGGCACGTTATGATGTTTATTTATTTATTGAACACATTCAGATCAGAGCGTGATCATAGCAGTACAAACAATAGGACTAAAGGTCCCTTCTAGCCTGCCTCCGTCGATATAATACTTCATTAACGAATGAATTGAGCTCGTAATCGGCCATGGGAAAGGCGTTTCCATGGATGCTGGAGGGCAAGCTATCTTTAAAAGTGCTGTTTAAAAAATTAAAGATCGACAATCGATTTGAGGTGGAAAATATCATGTACAAACAGGTTTTGCTAATAACACTACCGATCTCGTACAAGTGCCTTTAAATATAGGAATTAATACTTTTTTTTCATTCAATACAACCACGCGATTGCATTCCTGCAAAAAGCCCATTATATGTTTTACTCAGAGAAAACGTTTATGACAAGATAAAATGCTGCAAGATGTTTTTTTACACTGATTTGTTGGCCTTCAAATGACTTCTCAAACCCTTTGATTTGATTGGTTGGTTTGTGAGGTTCCTGCTTTTTAATCGGTTCAGCAAAATGATGCGATTACGAACACAACAAGATATAATTTGGTCTGCAAGCGCACAATTTCAACCAATCAGATTGGATGTATTTGAGTTAAAACATATCCTCACTTTTTCTCGCCTGTCGCTCTTTCCTTCGTTGCAAACGCCTCTGATGCCTCAACTAAGCCTCGACTTCGATTGGCGTGAGAACGTCAAGAATACTGCCATCCTCTGGTGGGAAATGTGGCAGAATGGCAGTCTCCTCATTGGACAGGCTCATCTCATCCAATTCTCTTCCTATCCTCTGTATGTTCCTTGGAGGAGCGGGAGAGTGTAACCAAGGGTACTGTGCTATGTTGTCTACCGAGGGACTCGCTGCCTCCTCAGGTGTGGAGGCCGTTTTTCCTATCTTTTCCCTGTTGGTGATATGTTCCTTGGTACCCCACTGGAATACACCTGATGGATATGCAGATCCAACAGGACTGGCGGTTGAGCGATGCGTCAAACGTGGTGACATATTTTCTCTATCACTCTCATTAAAGACTCTGGGGAACAGTAGATGACCCGACGGCGAATCTATAGCACAGTCGGAGTCACTGGTGCTACTGTTTGTAGAATTGCGGAGTCTTCTACCCCAGCACCCAGGCGTGAGTTGGAAGCTATCTCTTCCTATACTCTTAATGCTGATTTTTGACGAGGATAGCAGCGTTCCTTTAGGTCTTTCTATCTCTGGACGATCAAGAAATCCTCCTGAAATCGTGACATCCGGGTGTCTTTAGAATTCGAAGAGGCATTCATTCCCTCGGCTGAATTTAACTGTCCCTGGTTAATGGAACCTCTGCTTTCTGTGCTAGGACCACCTTTGACTTCTTCAGAAGTCGTCGAGGGATTTTAAGCCTTGATGGCCCGGCATCGGGTTTCTTTTTGCCAACCAGCTGGAGAGAGATTTTAGGCACCGGAGGAAGAGACGACAACTCAGGGCTTGCTTCTTCGGTCATCCCGCTCGTTTTTTTTCAACTGATTATGTACATCTACACCTTCAGTCGATGGTATTGGCAACTGATCCTTCCCGTTCATGGATTGTTTGTTAAGATAGTGTCTGTCCTTTACAGTTTTATCTCTCATTGGCATTCTGTTTTTTAGGTACTGGAAGGCACCGCCAGAATAAGAATCGCCCCTCGACGAGAAGCGAAGTGGCAGATCGTTCACCATTACCGATGGATGCGGAAACTTCGGGCTCATAATATTCTGTTCTTCGAGGGTTAGCGGAATATTTTGTGTTGCAATGGAGGCTATGTTATTGCTATTTGTTCGACGCAGGAACAACGAAACCTTCTTGTCTTTCTTTTCGGCCATTTCGTAGTCAGTCTTACCTTACGGCTGTACTTCGATTCAAAACTACTTCTAGAATATTTCCTCGTGGTAGTGACTCTCGTGTTGCTATTAGCACTGTCTCCTGGGGAGCAAATCACCAATTTTGATCATATCAGTGCTCCCCTATCGATTGATTTACTTGAACGCCAAGAAAGAAGTCAGCAGAACTTGGGAGGAAGGACAGCAGCGAAAAGAAGTACACAAGACCAAACAATCGTCAATATCGCATGCATGAAAACTGTTTGAGGTACTGAAATATATTACGGTAAACATCAATTAAAATGTGAAGAAAAATATTGTTAGTTGCCTTAGCAACGCCTCGTATCATGGCAACAGTACATCACAAACATTGACTTCTTGACGTCATATGACAAATACTGATTTATACATCACCTGGCAACGAGTTGAAACAAACAACCGTTGCCGTTGGATATCGTAAACTGAAAAAAACATTACTTTAACAACAGTTGTGAAGGAACCAAAAACCTTTCAATCATACATGTTTTTTCTCTTGTGCTCTAATACTAGCATCGACTTCAGTCAGCGTAAAGACCCCGGGGGAGGGGGGGGCGGGGGACTCCCATATAAAAGGGGTAGGGATGCTCGTCGGACATTTTCGATTTGACCCCTAAGTGGTACTAAAATGGGCGTGGCTCAAGCTTATTTTGACCCCTAAAATATAATAAAAATGTAAATTGAATACCGCTTTTTTGTTCAATTGACACCCGACCGCTTTACATAGAAATGTCTGTGTTTGATGGTGGATACCCTAAGTGGTACCAAACTCCTGATTTTGTCCCCTAAGAGGTACGACGAGCATCCATGTACCTCTCACATAAGGGAGTCCCCCCCCCCCGGGTAAAGACATCAAGAATGCTGCAGTAGGAGGAAACACGGGAACGTTCTATGTATGCAGTGTCCTCGCTAAATAATCTTCCTTGCCTCTGAAAACCTGTGGTACCAAAATTCTGGAGCTCTCTCTTCGTTGTGGCTTCTTCGCTGCCCTAGCTCCGCCCATTGACTAGTTTCATTGTTGAAGTAAAATATAATTAAGCGGGCTGAGAAAAACACTTTTTATCTCTATTATAGTCGTGTGTACATGTATCTATTATATGAATATATGTTTATGTAAATGTGTGTGCGTATATATACGTATATATGTGTGTGTAATATTATGTATACAGTGTATGTCTATATATATATTTTATTAAATCCATTTTTAACACTACTTTTACAACCTCAAAATTAAAGACTATACACTATTACAAAGTACATACATACACACGATCAATTTCAAACATTAAAGCAAATGCAAAGAGAAAAACAAATGAATAGAGAGATAAAAAAGGGGTAAGTTTCTCCCATTTCTGTAAATGAGACCATTTTATTATTTCTTTCTGCTATCGATCCTTTAATCCTTCATGTATACTAATATCGCATCTTTTGAATAAAATAGTCTAATTTCGGCACTTTCCCACGTGCTCTGTATTCGTACACCATCAGTTTAAAAATACATATAACAAAATAATTAACAATAGCATTGTGTTCTCCTAGGTCTACTCCTAAAATTATGTTGAAGGCATTCAAGGAGGTTATTACAATATCACAGGTATCTAACCACGTTTTTAAGGTATCATAAAAACTAACTACAGGACGACATTCAACAAAAAAATGAATCGTTGACTCCTCCTCCAGCCCGCAGAAAGAACAACAAAAATCACCAATTAAATTAAATTTATAAAGATCCTTATTAAGGTAAAGGATTTTGTATTGAAAGTTTCTAAGATAAGATTCGATCGTTGTTCTTTAAATACGAACTCCAATCTAATTCCTCAACCATTAGCCTTCTTTCCCACTTAGCTTGTGCAGTAGGTATTCCTGTTTTCTGGGTTATCAGTATATCATATAAATTTTTATTAGTTAATTTTTCAGCCTTATAATTGTTACCCTTTAAATCAGTCTATCGTATCAGGGTATATTTCACTGCTATCCACTACTTTACTAGACTACTATCACTACTTTTCTGCATGCGTTCCTTTAGCAATTTAGAAACCGATTGGCTTGGCGTATTCATGAACAACTGTTACTTTCAAAGAAGTGTATATGGGAACAAAAGTAGAAGTCTATTCGGAACAAAGAGTTCCTTTTGTAGATTGGTCCGATTCACTCATAGTTACGGGAACAAGTTGTTCCGATGTAGATGGTTTTATTAGGAACAAATGGTCCTAATGCAGTATCCCTATGTGGTCTGTGGTCTCTTTTCTATTCAAAGAGAATAACTGTTCCTTAATCCTAATGCAGTATCCCTATGTGGGCTGGGTTCTCTTTTCTATTCAAAGAGAATAACTGTTCCTTAATCAAGCCTACCTACTTTGCACAACAAGGAACACTTTGTTCCTATTCAATGCTGCATAGCGTTCCTCGCAACCTTTAAGAAGAACAATAGTTCCTATTAAATGTTCCTTTTACACAACAAGGAACAGTTCGTTCCTATTCAACGCTGCATCGTATTACTCGCTCCATGTTACACGTTCCCTTTAGTACAACAAGGAATAGGTAGTATCGTCGTGTACCGTTTAACCAACTGCGTCATAAAATTCCCTTTGTTTCCCACGTTCGCTACGAATAATTTGAGATTTTTTTATATATTTTAGAAGGATTTACGTTACCTCAGTATAAAAAAATACTGCCTGAACCGGGAATCGAACCCCCGCCGGTTAAGAATCAATGCAATGGCTTACCCACCACCAACACTAACCCTAGCCATTGGACCACGAGAGAATTCGCTGATTGCAGTTGTTTTCTTACCAGATTTATATCAACTTCATTAGCATGCTCACAAAATATTCTATTATAGTAGCGCGCGAGGTGTGATTCCCCACGGATTTAAACGGTACACGACGATACGGGCTACCAAGGAATACTTTTTTAGGTAGTTCCTAATGAGCGCTATTCAGCGTCCCCTCTAGTACGTCTAATAGGAACAGTATGCTTTAAAGGAACAGTATTGATCCTAATTTGTCTTGTCATTTTAAGAAAATTAGGAACACTTTGTTCCATTTTTCAATTGAACAGGAGCAAATGTTCCATTGTATATATGGATAAAAGGAACAAATGTTCCCATTTAAGCGCTACAAATAGTTTAATTCTTTTCTATGGTTAAAAGGAACAGATGTTCCCATGTAGTATTTCACACTCGAGAACCTGGATCCATTCTACTAGAGTATCGGTGATTATTGCTTAATATATATAGAGACAAGTATTCCATCAAGAGTAGTATATACGATGGGGGTTCTAATTCACATCCTTATTTAAGCCTTTTTTCTCCCATCGTATATCCCTACTCCACGAAAAAATCGTTGAAATTTGTTCCTTATATAAGCCCTCCTGATTCCCCCAGGAAGAACTACTACACCGCTTGCTTTTAACCGCTTTTAACTGCTTTAAACAGCTTTTGATCGTCGAAAAATCGTCAAAAATGTACCTTATAAGCCCCATTTATTCCCCAGTAAGAACCATCGCCACGTCAAAAGAATGTACCTTATATAAGCCCCATTTATTCACCAGTAAGAACCATCGCCAACTACATTTAATGCAACCATTAATAAATCCCAAGCCAATTTTATGCAACCATTAATAAATCCCCATTAGAGAAATGTTACCATTATGTTACCAGCCATAAGATGCGAGGACAAAATCAGTGCCGATGGTTAACAATGGGCAGGACAACTATTTGTGGTAAGAGTTGTTTATTCGAGTGCTGTAAGCAACACCGACACCAGATCAGAGAAGGATCGTTTGAGCCATACCCCTGTCGCGGGTGTTTTATTCCTACACGAAGGATCATCTAGATAGTGCTTAGTCATCTTCATCATCAGTCCCCTCGTCGACAGCAATTCCTAGCAGCCGAATGTCTAGTTCCACGAGCAGTACTTCGGCTTCCTTTGTCTCTAGGTCTTTTACCAGGGCTCTGAGTCTTTCTTGTAGTTTTCTTCGCTGCCGTAACAAGCGAGATCTCTCCGCTTTTTTTCTGTAAAGCTTTACCCCGACTTGTGATTTTGAAACTTTAGTTTCCCTGGCAAGTCTCTCAAGAAACGGATGGACAAGTTTTCTTGGTTGCTCTCCTTCCATGTCGCTCGATCTTACTGCTGAGAATACGTCTGACGAAGCCGGTAGAACCTCAGCTATATAAGACGCAGCTGATGTAATAATTACGTAGACGGCTAAAATAGCTCTAGCGTTGACTGAAATTAGAATACGCTCAGAGCCCGAAAAAACTCATTCTGACAGCTTGCTAGCCAAGGGTACTAAGATATATACATTCCTAAGTTCCTCCTACAATTCCTGAGCGACCCAGAAATGCCTTAGCGCCCCAATCTTGCTTGAACGAGTAAAACAGGGGCGGATTGACGCGATAGGAATGTGAATAAGAAAATTCGAGATTGAAACTTTGAAATAAAAAAATCCACAGACAATCGCCCACCTGTTGTCTCGAAATTTGCATACGAACCAGACTGCTCTTAGCAAAGTGAAAATAAAACCCATGTTTGTTCCTCTCATAGGACATTTTGATTTTTATCCCACTAGACTGCCAAGTTGTGCTCGCATTTCCTTTTGCACTTCTTGCTTGAGTTCGGCTCGAATTTGTTCCATGTTTTTTTCACCGCTCGCGGCCGTCGAAGTCTTGCGGCGAATTTCAGCCCTCATAATCTCATATTTATCTGCTTCAGCGAGGATGAGGCCGTATTCAGAGTCAGATATATTTTCATCGCGAAGGGCCTTTGATACTAGATCGCGAATCGTATTAATTTTCGCTTTAGCTAACATAGCGGTTTTCTCATGTTTAGAAACTTTTTTTCCGATCTTTTTAGCCCCAATGGTCGTAGCTGCTGAAATCATCCCACAGACCCCACCAATAACACCGAATGGTAGGCCTATTATTATACCAAAACCAGTTAGAGCTACTGCAAATCCTGAACCCGATAATAATACGGATAGACCTCCTGTTACCACAGCGGCACCATGGACAATTCCTTGTGCGCGGGCGTATTTCTTACGCACACCTTCATAGTGTTTTTCTTGAGTTTCGATATATGAAAGAGTATCTCGGACTGTTTGCAACCGAAAATTATCTCCGCTAGCCCCGCTAGCCAGCGGTGGATAAATATCTGGTGCCGTTGGAAGTAGTTGAATCGAATCGCTTGCCATTATGTTATATCATAACTTACTCAATCTTCAATACGTATCGTATAGGTCGACCACGGAAGTCTATAATATTTCCTTCTTCGTCTCTAAGTGTCAGGCGAAGGCTGTTTCGTCTTGTCCCTAGAGATCGTATGGGCAAGGGAAGCCATTGATTGTAAGTAGATTCTGTAAACCTAAAGCCCTCGAGATTAAAGATAGCCAGTACGTTTGATTGCTTCCCATTAATAATTGAGAAGCTAGGATCCACCACATCACAATAGATATATACATAGCGAAGAAGTTGTACCACCAGTTTGTATTCTCCTACTTTGAGTGACACATTATTCCCTTCTGGAGTACCCTTGATATTAAACGAATCGCAGAGATTCTTACTGAACAAGATTGGTTTCTTAATTTTTAGAACCCAAAACTTCCTATAGTCTTGGTCTATGAATTCCAATATACCAGCAGTAACCGCGGGTTTGAGGGCGTCCATCAAGATGTTTATATTGTAATTCCCCGGCTTAAGTTCATAAGGAATCCGTATCTCACCTGGGGTATTCCAAGTGAATGAAGCTTTCTCTGATAGGTTCCACCAACCGTTCTCAAAAGAGACCTCGATTAGAGAAATATTATGGATGTAAATAGGTTCTTGAAAGTAGACCGTATGATCAGTCGAGTTAGTGGTGACATTTAAGATTACCATATTAAAGCCTGAAGTTTACTTCGATATCAGAAGTTTACTTCAATGATACTAACATACGTTCTTTACTTCACGATATTAACATATGTCGTAACTTTAATACGTATCAATATCAAATAGATTAGTCAAGTGGATGAATCGAACGGATTGATTGGCCCGGCGCCAAGGATAAGAAACCATGCCTAGTCTCCAAGTAAGAGTTTATTTCGACGGTGATTGGGGTGACTATATCGCACCTCGCAACGCAAAGGCTTTCGCGTCCTTTAAGGAAAATTATCCTCACGCGGACTTCGATAAGTTCTCAGCTAGGACAACGGCATCCGACATACATGATGAGTCTACATACGAGACTAGAATCATGTTTTACGATGGTGGGCAGCATTGGAATATAAGTGGTCTCATACCAGTAGATGTACGAAATCATCTACACGAAGCGTTACGCGTGACAACGCAAAAACATGCGGTGGCCGCATTCGGCGGGGGTTTTCCACTTCCATTCAGAAGGACTGATTTTAAGTATCCAGTTCCAGCCGTTCCCTGGGCACACGTCGCTAAAGACATATACCCAATCGTACAAACTCTAAGGATCTACGTAGCAAAAGATCGACTATTTACGTATGAACCGCGACATATCTTTCAAGAGCTAGGACTTGATCTTAGTGATAAAATAAAAAATAAAGATCCGAGCTATGCCCTGCTAGACAGTATTGCTAATGCTAACGATAGAATAGGAAAAACGAATAAGTGGTTCGATGTTGAACCAATGAAACTTTGGCAGCACCAATTATGTTTCGCCGTTTGGTGTGCTACGGCAGGCTGTGGCGTATCATTCGACGACCATCTTTCAGACAATGCGCCAATCATCGACAATATTCGGAGTTTTTATCGATTTCATGTATACTATACGATCAGGCGAGTACTGTTTGAATTGGGAGTCCCACTCCCCAGGGAAAGCATATTCGATAAGTTCAACAACGTTCCATGGAATTACGTCATATATGACAAGATCAGAAGAGAGTTCGGTGCTTATGAAATCGACTTTACCACACGTCGAAATGATATGAATGAGAAGCACTACAACTGGTTCGTTCCACAGAATGGGAAAGGATTGACAAAGGCCGGGATGGTCCGAATTAATGCGTCAATAATGGTATATTTGTTTTGTGTCTTATCATCCCAGGCTTCAACCGGCTCACCAATCGTAGGATCGAAGTCCTCAGCCGCCCAAAATAAATTCGATACGATGTTTGAAAATGCCATCATAGAATCGGCTTCAGACACTCTAGCCCAATACCGAGAATCTATTAAGGATATTAGTTCTCGTCTAGATCTAGCAGTTGCGAAGGATTGTCTGTTAATGCCTAGCTATACGATTATCTTTAAGGGCGTTACGTACGTAAACAGCCTACGAACGGCAAATAAACCTGGTATCAGTTTAGGAATAAACGATGACATCAATCTTAACGAAAAATCTCCACCACCAGCCCCTATGGAAGGCTCGAAACCAAAGACGAATAAACCTGCTACAGACAGCGGAGCCACGACTGATACGACCGCTACGATTGATACGATACCACACAGTCGACAAAGTCGCGGCGCATCGCCAACGAATCACGAAACCAATTTAGCAATCGTGGGTATTGTGGCCGGCGTAGCCTCATGGATGATATTTCGTTAGCGCTGACGTTTCGACGATTTATATTGCTCTACTAGGAATATGACCACAGCTACAATGAGTAGCCAGGCATTCTTGGCAAGGAAGCCGAAAACTTCTCCAGCTGTACGGAATATGAAACTCGCAATAGCGCCTATCGCCGCAGGTAGCACGTTAGCCAACTTTTTTCCAAGATCCTTCAAAGCACCACCAACTCCCTTAGCAACGGAAGCCAAGCCTTTTGTCAATATACTAACGACAGTACCAATTACGGCACCAGCGACAGCTAACACTCCAATCACCGTAAATCCATGTTTCTTGAAGATGGCTTTTATGCGGTCTCGTAACGACATACGATCTTTGATGGCTTCTATTTCTTCCTCGATCTCCTGTTTCTGATCCTCTAGTGCTGCTACTTTATTCTTTGCCACTTCATATTCTGGAGTTCCCTTAGTTAATGAATCCATCTTTTTTATTTCCTCGGCCTTTTGTTTATCTTTTTCGGTGGCCATATCCTCTTTCATACTAATCTCCTTTTCCGCAGTAGGTCCAAGAGCGTTTTTAAGCGTTTTCGGTAATACGTTGGGAGTGTCTACGGCGTCCGACAGTAAGTATGATCCAGCATTTTTACGATTGAGTTTTATCACGACCCTATCATAGTCATCCAAACTAGCAGTGAACTTCGTTAGATCTGCTTTTGGAAACTTTATAGTGATTTGGTCCTGTGCATTTTCAGTCCGTCTTTCCAGTCTTTCAAATAGCGTTTCCGCAGTACTACTGCCTACCGTAAACTGCGTTTCCGCATCATCGCCTTGATTGACTAATTCTATATACTCAGCTGAACTGGTTCCCCAGTTACTACGATTTTTCCATAACCTATCACGTATGCTTTTCGTCGTATTTTTGAAGCCATGCTTAGCTCTATTCCACCAATCCATTTCTGCCTCGCCATCATCAGGTCTAATCTCCGCCCATTCTTCGGCAGTAATATCATTCACATCGGCTCTACCTTCTTCAGATATAGGATCGAAGTCTAAAGTTTCTTCCATATTGAACACTTGATATGTGATATAATATTAGTATTGGTGATATATTCAATTGTGAAACAAACATCATGATATCGACGAAGCTCCATCCTGACTATTCTCCTAGAGAAGGTAGATCTCTTAAAGCCAGTCGTGTGTTCCATCGTGTAACTTTCACTCCTTCATCAGCCAATCCGGGGGAAACTTTAATTGTTAATGTTCCTACGTTAGGCGAAAATAGACTTCTAGTACCTGGTAGTCTAGCCCTTAGTGCCAATATCACTCTATCCGGGGGTCATGCCGACAACTATTTGGTGGCCAATGTTGGACGTTGCATAGTCTCAAAGCGAGTCGTATGGATGGGAACTACTAGATTAGAAGATTTAAGTCGACCCGATCTACTACAGGTATATAGCGATCTATACCTATCTGATGTAGAACGAGAGAATAGCGTAGAGCGTGGCATTCAATCTGCTAATGTGAACAAACTTCGTTCAAAGGCTAGCAACGCAGTTAAGTCTAATGCGGCTGATAATGCGACACTAGCGGCATACGGTAGCGTATATAAGATACCTATTGATCATGAAGTTATCACAACCCATGGCGTCTTTTATCCACATGCGATTCGAGATAAGATGTCATTTCATTTGACACTGGCACCGGCCATAGACGTCATAGTCGGATCCGACAGTACGAAAGTAGGAACGTACAAACTATCGAACATTGAACTAGAATATGAAGTCATCGAAAGTCTCGATCTTGCGTCGCAGGCCAATAGTACCTACGCCAGCGGTAAAGCCTTTCTGTATAACCATTATGAGTACTTCAAAACCGTCTCGATCGATCTAGGAACCGACACACTCGTATCTGAAAGCATAAACGTACTTCGTCTCTCTCTCAATGGCATTCTTCTTCTATTTGTGGATCCTCATGTGGCAGGCACTAGAGATAGTGAGAAATTCGTAAATCCAGGAATCACCAAGGTCGAGGTACACGTCAATGGCATTCCTAACGCTCTATATTCTTTTGGGATGCTACCAAAGGATTTATGGAAGTCAGCAAAGAATTGGTTTGTCCCGCGTTTCGGAGAGGCTGCCGCCGCTACATCCATGACGCATAAGAAGTTCTTTGAGAACAAGTTTGCCGCACTCATCGATTGCCGCACTTCTCAAACCAGCATAGTTCATGGAGATGGTTTAGCCCAACAAGATGCTGGAGCATCCATTCGCCTTAGGATTCATCGCAGTGGAGGCTCAGGTAAGGTGAACATGCACATATTCGTGCTTTCTGATGCGCAAGCAACTATTGAACAAGGAATGCTACAAAATGTTTATCACTAACGTATTCGTTGACGTACTAATTAACATGGACACATTGACAGAACACATTCCCTTTAACGCACTCATAATTGGCCCCACAAACTGCGGAAAGACTCAGTTCATAGTTGATCAATTGAGAGGTCCATTTCGTTTTAAGTTTGAATATATCGTATTAATTTGTCCCACCTATGCTAACAATAAAACCTATAAAGGCGTTGGTAAGGGAGATCCTCGCTTCATTGTCCTAGCGCCTTCTCAGAACGATATTGATGCAACCCTAGGCGACTGTGCGTGTTTTTTCGAAGGAACAAATACACTTATTATCCTTGATGATTGTGCGGCCTCATCGCACACACAAAAAAGTATATGCAAGAACTTTCGCGAGAATTGCGCAATCGTTGTGGCATTTCGCATCGCAAGCGCACCGGGATTAAAGGATCTATTCGATGACTACGGCGCTAGCATATCCTTAGATGATAAGAAGCTATTCATTTCAGAACTTGAGACTAAGTTCGCACACATATGTTTCCGTTTGCGACATCCATTTTTCACACTATTAGAGATACCTTCACCTATGGTATGTCACAATACGTTGAAGTAAGATGGATAAAGATTTGGATGACGAATTAATGAACATACTAGATGAATCCGGCAAAATAGATGTGACAGGTCCTCCACCAAGGGCCGAATGCGGCTACCGCAGTAGCGGCAGCAAAGCTGCCATAGTAGCTACCTGCAAAGATTGCCATGGCTTCGAAACGAACCTACACTGCGCTACCACCGATGAAGATCGTAGCATAGAAATCAGCGAACATAGGGAAGCTCTTTCTATTCTAGCCGTGACTGGTACGACAAAAGAATATCTAGGGAAGAATTTTTCTCTTGGGGACATTTCTAAGTTACCTGATAAAGACATAGAACGCCTATATCGTAGATACCAAGCCGCCTTAGCAAAGCAAATAAATGACTGCTTAGTGGATAGAGCACTAAGTCTAGCAACTTGTGTAGTCGCATATGTGAGGCCTCTAGATTCTCGACAACAACGAAGACTGTTGAAAGATCTAAAGAAAGACCACTTAGTCCGAAACGAGATATCTGCCCTGGCTGGCCGATTGGCCTACAAAGCAGGTCCACTTGTAGCACTAACTAGTGCCCTTTGTCACGTTGTTAACCATTCTATGTCCGCTAAACGGGACTCCGAGGCGCAAGTATTGCCGAGCGAAAGTGAAGTTGATGAAGTACTTGAGGTATATTCAAATTTTAAAGAATCTTAACGTATTGAAGTTACCTCAACTACTAAGTAATTACTCTTAACAAGATGGAAATTGATACCCATTCCGAAGATCGAAATGATCCCATCACGAAAGAACCAGTAAAACCCCCACCAAATCCAAAACGAGTCGCTGCAGGCAAACTCATAGCGCAAAGAAGGAAAGAAAATATCGCCAATGTGGCGGCAATGCATGCGCAGGTAGACAGTCATACCAATAAGCCAAGTTTGATATCAACTAATACCACACTTGCTGTAATTGGGGTAAGCATAGCATTTGTGGGTTTGTACTATCAGTATAAGCAATACAAACAAACGCAACGAGTTAACCACAGCTCCACTGAAGCCACAGACAGCTCAGCTGCCGCTACCAAAGAAACCCCAAAAGGTCGTAACCTAAAAACTCAAGGCATGATATAGCATTTGAAGCCACGCCGTAGACATATATTATCGGCGATGTAAACGTTGTTCCAATAAGATGGTTAACGAACTTATGAACACAATACAGGAAGCTACTATATTGACTGGACTTGCGGCAGGTATCGGTTGGGTCGGAAAAAAAGCAATCAAAGAGCCTTTGACTAACGATCCTTCATCTAGTATTTTGAACTTCGTGAAGTGGATAGCGGTTCTATCTGGTGGCCTTGCAGCTAAGAAATACCTAAAGGACAAAGGGTATTGGAAGCCTGTTGAGTAACGGGGGCGACTCTACCTCGCCTTCGAAGCCATGGCATCAATAATATTTATGGGATTTGTCTTCGCCATAACGAGTGCTGCTGCTAGTATTGCCGCACAAGAAATAGAAAAAGCAACTAGCGGGCCGAATGCGGCTGCCGCAGAGATGGTAAGACATGATAAGGCCCAGGAGAAGGCAAATGCCGCTATGGCAACCTATGAGAAAAATCGAGAAAAACGACTAGAAGCACAAGCCACCTGGAACCACTGGAAAGAAAATAACGCACACGTTGGACTTAAAGATAGAATCGATGCAATGCGAAAACTCCATATATATCACATATTGCAAATGAAACTGGAAAAGCCTAAACTCTCAGATTATTATCGACCATCTAATTCGAGGAAAACTGCCGAATTGGTGGCCTTAGGTGGTAGTGTATTCGCGACTGGATACGTTGCCACTCGATTCTTATAAGAATTGGTTATATCTATGCTTTTAAAAAGCGAGCTTTTTTACGTTTAACGTAATTACTAGATCACTTACTAGATTACTAGAGTATTACTAGGTAATTACTCCGCATAAAATGCGACTAATAGGTAGTAACTTTTCTGCTTATTGAAGCTTAGAATGCATATATATGTATGTACATATTAATGGACACTAAACTAAGTTTACGATACTATAGTCCGGAGGGTTATTGGAAAGGACTAGCAGCTATTAAACATCTTGCCAATTCGACAAACATATCTGAAGATGTGACTCGTATGTGGCTAGAAAAACAAGCCATATGGCAGATCTATTTACCATCCCCCAAATACGTTCCACGACCTAAATTCGATGTATCTACACCAAATGAGGTCCACCAAGCCGATTTGATATTTCTACCTCATGATCGACCTGGACGTGGAAGAAAGCTATATAAGTATGCGCTGACGATCGTGGATGTAGCATCCAGATACAAAGAAGCCGAACCATTAGCCACTAAAGAATCTAAAGAAGTTGCTGCGGCATTCGAACGAATATATAAGCGAAGTCCACTAACATGGCCAAAACTTTTACAAGTCGATCCAGGACGTGAATTTATGGGTGCAATGTCTTCGCTACTAGATAAACATGAAGTTTCTGTACGTCGTGGTCGTGTGGATATTCACCGGGATCAAGCAATCGTCGAACGATTTAATCGTACTTTAGCTGAGAGATTGTTTGGATACCAATATGCTCAGGAGATGGTACTTACTTCACAGGGAAAGGATGATAGATCTGTCGAATGGGTGTCTCCGTCTACCTGCGGTCGTAAAAGCTTTAAACAACGAAGCTACGCGTTTGACAGGAAAACAACCATCCATAGCAATTACCAAAAACGAAATCGAATCGAACCCAGCAGAACCCGTGCCGGTTCGGGACGAACGGATACGTCTAGTTGGGCTCAAAGAGGAAAGACTTCCATTCGATGTCAGTGTTCGATATCTATACGCTCCTGGTGAGCTAGAAGGTGGACGAAAGCGTGCTACCGATCCTATATGGAGTTTGAAAACGTATAGCATTTCGCGTAGTATGGTTTCTTCGGGTCAGCCAGTCCTATATTATTTGTACGCCCCACAAGTTTCGAATGTTGCTCAGCAGGTTTCGAAGAAACAGCCAACGCGTGGATTCGTGCGTGAAGAGATACAAGTCGTACCACTTGATACCGAACTACCTCCGAATGGGATCCTAAGCTAGTTCGTCTTGGGGCAAACAGATATCTTTATGCCCATGGGCTAATGTATCGATTCCATTTTCAGAAATCCAACGTTTTGTGTCCAGTGGTGAAAGGGAGATTTTATTAACTCGCAGACCATAGATCTGGTGCCCAATGCTTCGCAGCATATTCATTCCATGTCTGAAGGTCTTCCTATCGAAAAGAGACTCCTTATACTGCTCGTGTCGCATGTGCTTCTTCACAACGTACTTCCGTATTCCTTTAGCCTTGCGAATCTCCTTAGTGTCTGCGCATACAATCGAATACATCTTCGGTCGAAGTCCAACGTACTCTACGATGGCAACTCCTGCACACTCATCCTTCATCTTTCCAAGAACCTTTTTATTGGTAGTGTCGTATAGTGGATCGTTTTTTGGGTAATCACTTGTATCGTATAGGTCTGCATTTTTGGCCATGTCGTCGTAAACGTCTTCAGTCTGGATCTCAAGCAATAGAGAATCTGTGTCTGTGTATAGCAGTTCGCATTTATTACCATATTGGAGCTTAAGTTGGTTGTAATATAAATCGTACATCAGGTGTTTGGATAGGTCTAGGATGCTCATACCAACGTAAACTGGGCGGTTAAGTACGAGCCTGCTTTTATGCATGTGTAGGGCTACTAGGCCATCGTCAAAGATATTCGATCTAGCGAACGTTGGACTCGATATCAGCCGCCGAAGCTTGTCCTCCTCTCTTGCACGCACCAGCTTAACATCTACGCGCTTACGCAGATTCTCCATTGTCTTACCAAATACTGAGTTGTTCATCAGCTTGTAGAGGTCTTTCTCGAAATTGCTTGTAGCCAGCTTACGAAGGTCCGTATTCATACGTATATATGGCTCCATCCAAGGGCTTTGGTTAAATCGTAGTGCTCGGTACACCTTCTTCAATTTCATACCAAGAGATAGATATAGCTGTAGATTTCTATAGTGTAGGACGTAGCGTTCTTTGTCAAATAAATTGGGCACAAGCTTTTCGACTTCGATTGGGAATACTTTTTCACCTAGTAGTCCGCATTGGTACTCTGACATCCATTTTTTCTGTACTTTCATACGCTCTGGGGCTAGTGGATACGAGTTGTGAGCGTCGTGGAGTTCTAGAGGATACTCAAGGTCTACCTCAAAGATATAACCTTTATCCGCATCTTTCTCGATATCGAGGATACTCGAGGTTTGTAGCTTTGCTACGTCACACCACTCAAATCCTCCTGTTGGTAGCGCTTGGCTCATAGCCCATCCGTATAGGTTGTTCGCATCCAGATACTGTATGTACGTAGTTGGCTTGATTGAGTCGTATTCTGCCGCATATGGATTGTTGGCCTTTGCATGGCGTCGACTGACCATAGAAATACCGCCTCGCATCCCTTTCTCGATGAAAAGATGCATATCGTAGTCTGTGAGCAGCTCAAGCTCTACACCAGTCTTCTTTAGCAATGCATCCCACGATAGACCAGGGCTCGTATAGTAGTGAGCTGGGTCCAATCCATAATTTTGCATACATGTCGCTCGAAAGCCTTCAAACACATCTGCGAGTAAAAGTACATCGGTTCTAAGATATAGGTCGTGGTAGTCTCCCATAGTTTGACAATCGAATGCAGCCCAAACCTTCTGTGCGTGAGTATAGTCCTCATCTGAGATTCCTTCATCAGAAAGCTTGCTATAAAAAGCATCGCGCGGCGGTAGCTCATCCTGAAACCGCTCCCAACTGTCCATGTATTCGTATGGGTAAACGCCCTTGCGCCCAAGAAGATGTGCATTAAGGGGTGTATGCGAAACGGTTATCGGAAGGCGAGACGGGTCGAGTTGCTTTATGCTCCCTTCTCCACACTGGGGGCAAGTCCCCACTAGCTCCCAAGCCTCGTTAATGACAACCAGCTCATCCTTATCGCATCGTTTACACTTGCCCGCTGCCTCTATAGTACTACAAACCAATTTGTCTAGCGACCCCAAGAGAAATTGCGCGCTATCAATGAACCGGAGGTTACCAAGTGAGAATGAAATGTACTTTTCCATGTTATTTGGTATGCAATTTATCTGCCCCTCTACTTTGGAAATAGACTGCATTAAGAGATGAGAATCGTATCCCCGCAAATTATGGAAGACTACTGGTATTATGGTCTTCTTTGGGTCTATCCGCAGGAGTAGATTACAAGCATTGTGTGCTGCTCCACGGTACTTTCCAGTAATGTGACAGTGATCGCGAACCGAGTCCCCATTAAGAGATTTCTGACAAATGTGGCAAATGGTTGCACCGCGGTGGGCTATAATGTCATCTCGAGTCATGCGTAGGACTTTACATTTAGATAGGGCTGCCTTAACTTTCTGTTCTTCTTGTCGTATTGCCTCCAGGAACATTTCCGTAGCGTTGGGCCCTCTATAGACGACTGGAGTCTCCGTACGACCATCACATCTCACCACGATGTAGCCGAATCCGCAAGCCTCATGTAGTTGAGTTTTCTGGGTGTGGCTTTGCCCCGGATCAAGCTCTGGTACTTCGATCTTGGTTGTCAGCGCCTCGAAATCGGCGTAAATGATGTAAGGAACCTTCATCTGTTTGTGCCAGTTCTGGAAGGATAGCTTGTTCTTACCCTCTTCAAGCATTTCCACTCTCACTGCCGTTTGTCCTACACCTTTACATTCTGGAATGTGTTTTTCGAGGAGATCTTTTCGGCAGTATCCATGTAAACACCTCTCGCAGAAGTGCTTCCTTTCGCGGTGTTTGCTCTGATCATAGAGAAGTCGATTCAAATCCTTGATCCAAGTATAGTGGTACTTTCCGGATTTCTCTATTAGCAATAGGTTGATGCGTTTGGTGTCCCCACATTGCTTGCTAATCCTATAGACAATCACACCTTTCTCCCATCCGAAGACATTGATCGCAAGGTTGTTTCGCTTCTCAACTCTGCAAATCTGTGATATGGGCGTTGGTGCATCGATTCCTGTAAAGTCTAGGCCATCGTCTATAGGATACTTGGATGGTCTTTGGGTATTAATCTCGACTGGAAAGAGCGCTGATCGTAGTGCCCATCGTAGGCAGTTATCATCCTTATTTTGAACATTAATTACAGCCTTCTTGTTTTGGACTTCTTTAGGAAGTGAAATGTATGAGCCTCCTCGTAGTGGTTGGTATCGCGCTATGTCGAGCCAAAGCAGAACTACTCGGTCTACCACCCATCCTGAGCCTCTATGTATCCATCTCTCTAGTTGTTCTTGGATCGCAGGAAAAGACTTGTCCAGCGCGGAATTGATTTCGTTGGACTGCAATAGAACCTCCTGGTAATGACGAAATACTACGTCGATGGATTCTTTGCTACCATCAAGGTTGTACTTTATTAGATCTACTCTCAGGGCGAGCTGGAACTTCACGCCTTTTAGATCGACAATCTCTTCCTCTAGTTTTTCGTGGATTATGTGGCGTACACCATCTAAGAATGCCATTGGGTCTGCACCAAGTTCGTGGCCCTCTGGAACATCCATCTGCCAGCCTCGTAAGAAATTACCAATGACCCATTTAGTTTGTTTGAATACTAGTGGGACAATTTTGGGGGGAATTAACGGTCGTATTAAACGTCTTTCTATCGTTTCGGGGATCGGTTCATCAAGTATGTTGCGCGCCTGTTCGTATACATCTAGTACGTCTCTCTGATAATTAACGTATGCCATATTTACTATGGGTATAATATTAGTATATCTATTCTCTAATAGGTAAATTCTTTGTAACGAGTTCGGTCAATACGTCGTCGAAATCCTTTCTAGCCCTCCTACCTATACGCATCAGTTCCCTAATAGGTAAATTCTTCATAGCAAGTTCAGTCAATACAGCGTTGAAATCCGTTCTAGCCCTCTTACCTTTACGCATTAGGTTCATCTGTTCGGTTGCATTACCACATGGGCGACAAAGTCGTGTCTCTGATTGAGTCCCAACTCCACACGAACGGCAGGGGTATGGCTCAAACGATCCTTTTCCGATCTGGTGTCGATGTTGCTTACAACACTCAAATAAACAACTCTTACCACAAATAGTTCTCCTGCCAACCATTAACCATCGGCACTGATTATATCCTAGAATCTTATGGCTGGTAACATAATGGTAACATTTACGCATCAGTTCCCTAATAGGTAAATTCTTCGTAGCAAGTTCAGTCAATACAGCGTTGAAATCCGTTCTAGCCCTCTTACCTTTACACATCAGGTTCATCTGTTCGGTTGCATTACCACATGGGCGACAAAGTAGTGTCTCTGATCGAGTCCCAACTCCACACGAACGGCAGGGGTATGGCTCAAACGATCCTTTTCTGATCTGTTGTCGATGTTGCTTATACAACACTCAAATAAACAACTCTTACCACAAATAGTTCTCCTGCCAACCATTAACCATCGGCACTGATTTTGTCCTCGCATCTTATGGCTGGTAACATAATGGTAACATTTCTCTAATGGGGATTTATTAATGGTTGCATAAAATTGGCTTGGGATTTATTAATGGTTGCATTAAATGTAGTTGGCGATGGTTCTTACTGGGGAATAAATGGGGCTTATATAAGGTACATTCTTTTGACGTGGCGATGGTTCTTACTGGGGAATAAATGGGGCTTATATAAGGTACATTTTTGACGATTTTTCGACGATCAAAAGCTGTTTAAAGCAGTTAAAAGCGGTTAAAAGCAAGCGGTGTAGTAGTTCTTCCTGGGGGAATCAGGAGGGCTTATATAAGGAACAAATTTCAACGATTTTTTCGTGGAGTAGGGATATACGATGGGAGAAAAAAGGCTTAAATAAGGATGTGAATTAGAACCCCCATCGTATATACTACTTCAAGGCTTATTCGAAACAATAAAACTTAGACTAATCAGCTAGATGTAGCTCATCAATTTAATGATAATTTTGTAAATGGCCCAATATCCCTAAATAAATGTTGCTAACAATATTAATGAATCTCCATCAATCACTGAATCTAAAGTGTATCTGATGCTCTCTTAGCTAAATGAAAACAAAAGCCTCCCAATAAACTGATAACATTTGCAAGTAAACCTATCAGACCATTTACACTAATTTACAATGAAACCAGGTGACTGTGCCTAATATCTTTAAAATTGCAAGAATAACTCCAATTTACAAAAGTGGTATTCCAACAGACCCAGGTAACTATATAGTAGACCCATAGCCTTGATTTCCCCTTTTTGTAAATCTTTAGGTATAGCTATTTACAATCACTTATCTTTCTTAGACAATATAAATGATATGCCGAATTCTGCAAACAACTCTCATTTCGAATATTTGCTGATGACACCTACATACATGTATTTTATACCTACAATAATCAAAAGATTAACTATATGCTTATTACCTCGCCTAGGACTACTGCAAAAATTAGCATGACCACTCAAAATGGAATAGAAAAGCCATAGGTATATTCGTGTATATATTGATGACCATTAAATTTATTTTAGAAATTCTATTGTGTTTAATTTGAGTATCTCACATTACATTCACTAGTACTATTAGTCCTTAGTAGAGTTTATTTAGTAGTCTTGCTCTTTAGTTTTCCTGCATGCTTGCCATCATAGATCTTTCCTGACTGCAAATGTATCTTCCTATTTTAATGGCCACCTGCCTCGTCTAGCCCTTATGGTTATTGCAGGTGGCCTGCACTTTTTATTCTGTAATTGACATAATTATCTTTGTATGTGTAATTCTAGAGTGCTCAGTAAATAAAGAGTTGTTGTAACTATTGGAATTATAAACAAATTGCGAAATTATCAAGGTCACCCAACGAGTACTTTTTGAAATTCGTTTGGAACCAGTTGTCTGCAACTTATCTAGTTATTTTAAGGCGCCTACTATGTCTTTTGACGTATTCTAGATAGCTATTAGCTGTTCGGATTTTCTAGGTGGAAATCGCGTCAACCGAAAATACTATGGTAAAATATTCCCGGCCTACGAATTTGTTAGTAGTCTAGAAACAATAATTTTCTTGCCCCAGTAACTTCATGTTGCAAAGTTTTGTGGTGGTACGAATTTTTTAGTGGTTCTTTTTTCCTTGGCAATTATTTTAGGTGACCTCCATTTGCTAAAGGTTTATTCTTTAGGATTTTAGATGTCAGAATTTCTTAGAGAATGAAAATGTGTTCTCGAAAACGTTAGGTGGCCGCTTCACTGAATAATTTGTGATATGAGGTTTTTTTTTTCATTCCAACCAAATGTTTTTTTTCCGGATCGTTCTGACTATTGATCAGACGAAAACGCACGAATATTTTAGGGGAAACCTCTTTTCTTCTATAATTTTCTAGGGATTGAAAACAATTTTTTTTGCTAGTATTTCAGAAAACAATTTTCTAGAGACAATTTTTTCAAATCCGAAAGTTTTAGGCTAACTTACTCTCCCGAACAGCTTTTTAACCGAAAACTTAGTTGGGTACCTTGAATTATGCATGTAGATCTAAACACAATTAAACTAATGATTTATTTTTATCTAAACTATTGATTAATGAGTTGGGACAGGAGCCCATTACCAGGAGCGTCCATCTCCCATACTGGGTCTATGAGTCAGCACATTCCCAGATCAGGTTATTTTTAGAATACCCGAGGTAAATAAATCCCATACCCCAGAGCGGTAGGCCGATAAAATGCTTAATTTTTCACAATGGCGAGGTTTTCTCATTGTGCTCAGTAACAATATCTCTTCATAAATCATTAGGATGCATTGTTTGCCTACTGTTGCATGAAATTACTGTTCACAAGGCTTCTCATTGTTTTTCGCGGCTAAAAATAGCCTGATCTGGGAACACGCTGTCTCACGAATGCATAACAGATAGACGCTCCTGGTAATGGGCTCCTGGTTGGGATAATATTAAACAAAATTATATTTATTAAGTAATCAACTAAATCAGTTTCATTATCTTTGTTTATTAATTTTTGTCTAGTAGCTACTAATGCTTGCATTTCGAAACTTAAGCCGTCACCACTTTTATTTTTGTGAAAGGTAGTGGTCAACGCGAAAGTTGCAACTTTGACCACTACACACCATACTCTATAGAACACTAATAGTCCAGTCAATCTGTGGTTCAAGATCGAACTAATTGCAACAGAATTTATTTTACCCACAATTGACAGTTTGAGGTGACCTTAGTAACATACTAAAAATTCCAGAAAATTCCATTGGTGGAACGTCTAGAAATTCCGACTTAAAGATTTTGATCAATTTACCACAGGGTACCCGAGTCTGGAAAAATTACAATATGCAATATTAATTAAAATTACCGCAATATACAGATTGTTTGGGGATATAAACTGTTATTTAAGTGTTTTGCAAACAATATGTTGAAAACCCACGAAAATGTAACGTTAAAACGGCTTTTCTTAGAAATTCCCACCACAGGGTACACGAGCCAGAGAAATATATTCATTTTTTTCCTGTTGTTTTTCTTCTTTTTTTCTTTCCTTTCTATATGCAAAGTAGAACGAAAAGTGTTTGACTGAATTTGAGATTATTCATTCGCAAAGTTTTGCACTCTTAAGACTTTGAATCGAATGGTAAGCTCTAGAAATAAGGCAACCTTTTAGGGAAGAGGTCAAAACAACGGTACTCGATAGGTATCCAGTCTTGTCGAAATAGGTGGTGGGTGGCGGGTTGTACAACCCCACCCCTTTTCAGAGGTTCATTTTCTCGAAGCACGTAATAGGGGTACTTAAATTTATTGCATAAATACGTTGCTCTGCGTGTGTAGAGCGCATTGATAGGCTTATCTTCTCAATACGTTGATTATGTTCAGAGATATTTGGAGTCAAAAATCGCATTTTGCTAAAAAATCGACCCTAAACTGGATACTTATGAAGTACCGTTGTTTTGACCTCTTCCCTTACTAATAATCCTCACTTTATGGAACAAATGCCATGGTGATAGCAATTACCGTTTTACATCACGAGGGTAAATGATCATAACTTCTTTGACCTGTTCCTTGTCTGTCTGTAATTTTCCCAACTACACAAAAAATGCTGAACAAGCTACTATTAAAACAATACTTGTAATAGGTATGAGGATTACTACTGGCTGGTTGCCTCCCGCTACACTCTATTGCCGTCCTCCTCACTGTCTGTGAGTTCTGGCTGTGGTGAGTTGACACAGCTGACACCTTTGCATGCTCCACAAGCAGCCGAGCAGTCCAAGCCATTTTTTCGGCAGGAACATCTTTGCGTACTGCAGTCGGTTTTGCAGTTGCAGCGAATGATCTCCAGCAGTGATGCATGGGCAGCAGGCAGGTTGGTGCGTGTCGGGGATAGGTTTCCACCCTTCATCTCCCATCCCCATTCTTGTGGCGGTAGATCAGTTCCTTTCCATTGCTGCACCTGATGATAGACTCTTAGGCTGTGAAAGCGCGCAGCAGCAGAAGTCGGTGGAAGGCTTTCTGGCTGGACACAGGTATTGCCAGTAGCAACCTTCAGACAATAACGGGAGTATCGCAAAGAGTCGAGGGATTCTGTAGCTTTCCCGTTATACATAGACACCAAAGCTCTCTCGCCCGCCGCCATCACCTCATCCGTTGTTGCAGCTGTTTTGTCAAAGACACTGGCTTGATTACGAAAATGCTCATCGGTCTTGAGCTTGCGGAGGGCTACTGGTTTCCCAAGTCCATGGATCCGAGATGTGGTATCAGAACCAAGAAGCGCATGCCCAAATAATATGTGAGTGCATACGCCTAGTCCCAATGCAGACTTTGTCTTCTTGATGTTCCACACCCTGCGGTTCTTCGATCTTTGCTTAGGCTCTGGGATAAAGAAAAGATCACTCGCATCCATCTGTCCATGGTAAATCAGTAGCACAAGCAGGTCAGTATCGTCACCGACAAGAACAGTGGTATGAGTCCGTGCTACTTGTACGGCGGTCTGGACAATGAGGAGGTCGGCGTCACCAGGAGCTTGAAAAACAGTGCAACCAGCAATCCTCAGCTTCTCTGCAAGGAGATTAATAAATCTCTGCTTGTTTTCTTGGTTGGACAAGAAGTCTTTCATTTTCAGGGAAATGAGCATACCGGAGTCGAATACCACGGGTGGCGCACTGGTAGGAGCTCGCCGTTGGTGTGTACACCCCTTGGTTGATGGACCTTGATAGCCATGGAAGACGATCGTGGCATTTCCATACCGCCCTTGCACGTACTGAACGTACATTGCACAAACAGCATCATATGTCACCCCATGCGGCCATATGACCCGATGGATAAGTGCGCCTCCATCCACAACATAGTGCAGATCTCCTACAGGGCGTGCCGTCTGTTTGCTTTCCGTTTGAGCCCATATGGCGTCAGCTAACACAGACTTGTTGGCTTGCCTAGGAAGAAGAGAGCTGTCAAACAAGGCGCTGGGATAGCTTGACATCTCGTACTTGAACAGGGCCTGAGGATCCTCGTATCGGCCACTGGTGGCCAGAATGCTAAGCCTCTGGAAGAGAAGTTGCGGGTCTATTTGTACATATCCGTCGCTGAATGGGACTGCTGTTCTGGAGGCAAGAGTCAGTGCTTGATTCTTCTTCTTGAAAGAAAACTCATCAACTTTCTTTCCACGCATAGACTGGATGATCTTCTCTCCCACCTCTTTAGCCTTGTCACAGTTGACACGCTCTTCTGCCACTACTCCGGTCGCGATGTTTCGTAAAGACTTGTCAGTGCTAAACGGGCTTCTCAGAGACAGGTACTCGAGGATCTTTAGGGTATCGCCATAATCTCGTTCCTTCATTGCCTTCGAGGCGTCTTTGTGCTGTCCACCTGTACTGTTATGCTGCTCACTCGTGCTGTAGTCGGTTCCAGTGAGGCTCTGCATGGCATTATTCACATCGGCACAGATAGGCATGGACATGACCCACACCAACCGTTGCGTCTCGGTCATGCCTCGTCCCCTGGTCAGCCCGCCTGTCGTCTTCACGCTCCTCATTAAGACCTAAGAAGTGCAAAAAAAAGAAAATGGTGACCAAGCATGAACAAAGTACTTGGTAAAATGTAATCTGATCAGCTCTCCCAAATAAGTACTGCGTTCAGAATTCAACTTTAGTTTCTTTTTCGCTTGCGCATTACTTTAGTATAAAAGTATTACATTACCTGTTCAATGACCAAATCTGTAGATAACCCAGCCCACTCGCGATCACTCCGCCGCACAACATGTAAACCATCCACAAAGCTCTTGTAGACATCTGGATGTGTACTCTCTAGAGCTTGCATGTGTTGAAGATAGAGATATGCCGACTTGGCATAAAGATTATGACCTGCAGAAGCGAAATAAGGCAGCATCTCGTACACAGCCTGTAGGTGGAGTTTCCAGTCGCCTGTCCGCTCCCCCTTGATAAACTTTCTCAGGATGTCTAACATCTTCATATACTCCAGCCACAAAACACCTGTTCTGTGGTCCTGTAAAGATACTTTCTTCTCTTCGATTTTCTTAGCTACCGAGCCAAGTGCTGTTGAAGATCTCACTTGTGCCATTTGTGGGTTGTCTATGACTTCGCCATACAGAACTTTAACCAGTTCAAGATCAGTGCCTGAATCCGATCCTGAAGCACGTTCCTCATTCAAGTCTAGCTCCACGTCAACAGTGTCTTGCACGTCGTTTTCATTTGCTGGATTCTGGCTCACGGTATTCACAGGTAGAGGTAGATCAAAGGTGTTGCATACAAGCAATGCATTGAGTGCAGCGTCAACAAGAAAGTGGCCTCTGACTGCTCTAGCTATAGCCTTTCCACTCAGCATATGAGTGATAGCATTTTTCGCATACACGAGTTCTAGAAGATCTTCTATTCCGGATCCTGACATCAAATAGCCTATACACCCGAGGAAGCTCATTTCCATGTGTAGTCCTCCTAATCTTAGTACTATAGACTTCAGTTTACTTCCTCGGGGCTCGTCCTGGATAAGTGCGAGGGTCTTCCACCACAACGGCTGATCGAATGTTACAATCGGTGTTACGCCATATCGACTTGCTTGCTCAGCGATGAAGGTAAGCGTGGAGTTGATACATGTCAAGTCACCGGGATCCATATCGATCATGGGGAGGAAAACTATCGATGACTTCCCGGGATGGGCCCCCAGGCATACGTTCTGCATCGTCCCTGACCAGCCTGGCCGGGGGGATCGCAACAGTGGTAAAGTTAGTTTCCAAAGAAGGTCCAAGTTTGCAGTCCGATCTTTCACTTTCAAGTTCTCTAGATCTCTATAAACTAACTTCTGGGGGTCTTCGCGAGGTCCGTTGTAGTGTAGTATAGGTATACGACCAGTCTGAGCTATTTGAGTAGATCTAACCTCTCTTCTTGGGATGGCTTTGGTTGATTTCGTGCCTGGGGTAACGGTAGCGATTATTCCCATTCCGTGAAAAGTGCCGGTTCCATCCAGAGTTCGAGAGTTGTGGTCAACATTGTCTGCAGAAAACTGCATAAATCGGCCTGGTATCCATCCCGGAATCTCCGTCCCTTGAGCAACTGCTGCACTTCGTTGGTATTTCTGCACTGTACTATAAGAACTACAAAATCCATGAGCGTTTAGCGAATCGATTAAAAACTTCGAAGAGAAATGATGGTGCATTTGCACACCAAGACCGAGCTGCAGTGGTGCAATGATCGCTCTTGGCCGTGTGGCCTGTACTATTGCTTGACCAATCGAAGCAAGTTTCAAATTCACATCTTTTCCAGCAAACACGATCCTTAAAAATGTCTGCAACAGACCTGGCACAAACTCTAAGGCGGTTTCCACAGAAGACATGTCAGCTCTTTCTGGGTAGTGTTCGTCAGTGGATTCCTTACTCTGGATTTCACTTTTGATCAAAATGGCAGCTGTCTCGATAATTCTCGATTCTTCTACCTGGACATCCTCGGTTTTCGGCTCAAGATGGAATTCGTGTAGTATTGATGCTACCGTTTTCCTCAGCGTAACTACGTTAGCCTTCTTCTTAATTGTACTTATCACAATCTCATCACCAAAGCGTTCCTCAAGCTTTTTCTTTAAATAGGCAACACTATAAGGCTCCTCGTTAGTACCTTCAAGGTATTCTTCCATTTTACTACTGAGATCTTTAAGTGTCAGCTGTTCTTCTTCGTTATCTCTCAAGTATTGAACGATGTTTTCGAAAGCAGAGCTCCTTACTGTGTCAACAGGCCGTCCTTGAACTTTTGTTCGTTTTGCACCATCGTCCGTATCGCTGCTGTATTGTGCAGGAATATCCTTTCCGGTCCGAAAATTGCTGCTACATGTCTGATGATAAACAGCGTCTGATGCATGCAGATCTCTCAGGTATTCTAGTCGACCAAGTACAACCTGGGACCAGGGATCAGTCCTTTCTTTACATATCATCAATACAGTATCTTGAAACTCCATTGTTCGCACAGGAATAACGTCATATCCCTTCTTTTTTCCACTGTATTTAGCAGGTAGTCCACAGAAAATACACTGCTCTTGAACATTAAAAGGGAGGGAAGTTGAGCGACGTCTAACTGCAGGAGAAGAATCTTTAGCCTTAGGCATTCCATCTTGTTTATAGCTGTGGGGTCTGATGAGATCTAGGCGGCATTTCGTATGGACTTTACGACCAGGTTGAGCACCAATAGAACTGTCTACCTCGTTGATTTTATCACAGCCCTTTTGGATAAGTACTGCAAACTCAGAACTTCCATCTTCTAAATCACCTCCTCTACAGATACAACAGTTTTCCATTTCAATTGCATAGTAGTTACAACTATAAACGTTTGCAAATAAAAAAAATAAAGTCAGGACGATAATCTTAAACGAGCTGAAACAAACTCAAAAAGCTTTAAAAACAAAGTTAAAATAGTCTTTAACTTACCTACTAAGACAAAATTGTCTTTGAAGAAGTAAAACGAGGATAACAACCAACTTTTTCATGCAAAATGAAGCGAAGAACTTACAGAAAACGTAGAGCTTGCGAAGCGATACAATTTCTATCAGGCGTTCCTCGCTTGGCCGAGAGGTCCTGGAAAATTCGTTTTTTTATGTTTCCAAGCATAAATCAATAGGATTTTAAAGAAACTTTGATTATTTCAACTCAAAATGATCACAAACACTATTCTCTAACTTTTTCAAATGAAAAAGACACTACAAGCCTACAAAAACGATAAAAACATGATTTTGCTGTTTTTGGGATACCTGTGGTACACAAAACACCCTTTAGACTCTAAAACAACAAACATTTAAAACAAACATCACGTTTTCTTGTTTTCTTGTGCTAACATTACTGAAACGAAGCCAACTAGGTATGCCAAAAACCTAAAATAGCTTATATCTAGTTGATTATCGCTTTTGTACGGCGTGGGTACCCTGTGGTACAACCAATACATTTTCAAACCCAATTTTTATCATGTTCCACCAAGCGAATTTTGTGGAATTTTCAGTATGTTGTTTATATAGCTACTCTTAACACTAGAACAGTGAAAAACATTTTGTTGCAATTAGTTTGATCTTCCCCTTTAAAATCTCATAGATTGACTGGACTATAATGCCATCTTCCGTATTTATTTATCCTTTTTATACAAAAAAAATGTATTAACTAATAAGTGTGCAAATAATATGAACTTGCACATCTCACAATCTAGAAATGCACTGTACTATTTTCTCGATGTTTTATACCCGAATTTGTAGGGTACAAACTAAAGCGGCACTTAGTGCAGTGCATTCCGGGATTCAGTACTCCTGGAATCGCTTACCACTTCCGCGACGCTTAGCTCTCCGTACCATTCAGTTATAAGGAGCAACAGTAACAGGCTACTTGTATTAATACTCTTTATTTTCTCAATTGCATGTGATTTACAATAATTTAACTGATTATTCACTGTTCCTTTGGCTGCTGGGTCATTCTGTTAACCTCGAGACTCCTGGAATAAAAGGGAAAGTAATTAAAGATTATACTAAAGTAATGTAATTTGAATCCAACAACCTACAATCGGGACCAATGTGGTATCTTGCCATTAACAAGGTTATCCGATTACAAAACGTGATAACATCCGATCGTGGTTTACCAATTGTCCTGTTGTTGGTTTGCAATCAATACCCATAGATTCAAACAACAAGACGTGGCGGTCATGTTGGTTGACAAAACAAGAAGCTATACAACGAGTAATCTTGTTAACCAATATGGCGGTGTATGGTATTTGATCATGAATTTTCGTCTGGGCAATATCGGAATTAAAATCGAGAATTCCTCGTTGCTAACCTGTGTAATCGCTTGGTTTATTTGAATAATCCTAGTCCATATTTATTATCACCATCACCATCACCATCACCATTTGCAGGTGTGGTATGTTTGGGAACTGGCTTATGTGTAGGTGTTGGGCGTGGTCTCGGTCCAAAGCATGTCTTGACTCGGTAGAGTCTGGCCAGTGCTACGGCTATTTTAGTTTCTCGGCGGATCATAGAGATGACGCCAGCCCCGGCTCTCTGGACAGCGGTCTCCATCTTATCTTCATCAACGGCGAGTCTTACCATATCAACTATCATATCTGGGAAATAAAAGGACAGTTATTGTTAGGATAGTGAAATCAAAGTAAATGCGCGCAGATCTAGTTTCAAGGAAAATATTGGACGCCTTTCAGGTCAAATAAAGTTGAGTACTTGGTTTACAGTGAATACTTTGTTCTACGCTCGTTTGAAATAGTGTAAATTTAATGACCTAGTAAAGCTTGGGTTGACGTCATTAATTCGACTTTGCAATCATTTGAAGAAATACACATTGACTGAAATTACTCTTTTCCTAACAACTCACAAACTGTATATTTTGTATGCATCGATGTTGTGCTAGAAAGGTGCCATGGAGAGTAATGCATTAATGAGATGACGTCACCCCGGGAATCAGGCTTGTTATCAATTCGTCCATCCGACACGTGAGCTACTGACACAGCTCCCTTAATATTAGCTTTGTTATAGGATGAGTGATGATGTACCCGCCCAGTATATAATAAAACCGTTAATGTATTTGCTGTGCTAAACAAGGTAAATGCAAACCTTTGTAGACAGACATGCCAACTTTAGAAGCCAAAGTTGCTTGCTTCAGAAATTCGATGACCTGTTCAGGAAGAAGAGAAAAAAACATTAAATGAAAGGGACCTTAGTTTTAAGTTGGAATTATTGGATTATTGAATTTCATGAGGTATGATTTTATACGCACTCCTATTAAGAGGATTTATAGATATGTACAGACAGTCTTCTTTTGCTTATTTTTATTGCCGTGGTAATTCCAAGCTTTACAAAAGGAGCTGAAATGAAGAGAATACTAATTTAGAAGTACTTTCACATCTCGTGGATCATAATCAAATATTATATACACACATGATAATCACCAGTCCTCATGTTATCAAAATATTAGAATCATCATCATGGCATTATCACTCACCGTCTAGCAGTCCATCGCTCACTCGGAACTGGTTGAAATTCTTCATGACGAATTGTACAAAGTCGTTGTTCTTAATATCCGCCTCGTTCATTATCTGTACATGTCGTTTGACTATTTGTACGTGATCGTCAAGGTCGTCGAATAAACCTGTGTTTAAAAGTATCATGAGCTTGAGATGAGTTCAAATAATTACCATAGTTGGTAGGTTAATTAACATCGCGACTTCAAAAGAATCGTTAACGGTTCTCATCATAGCTTACTTACCCATGCTATCGGCGTGGATGGCGAACATAGCGAATCTGCGGTGAAGGGCGATGAAATACTCCCCTACGATATGCTTAGCCTGAAAGATGTTACTTCGGGACACAGCCATACGAACTTTATTCATCATTTCTACAACCATGTGATAAATAAATTGTTTTCAGGTTGATGTTTTGGGACAAGAATAAATATTCCATAAGGAGTTATGCTAGGTAAGATGTTTAACCTGATTTTCAACCCAGACAACAAAACCCCTAATTTACCGCCAAGTTACATACTACCTTCAACGCTCTCATATCCCTCCATATCTTTGTTAAAGTAACATTGATAATATGTAGTTATTGACTGAGTAGGAGGGACGTACGGGAAAATATTTGGCCCGAAGTCATTTTGTACGGACCTCGCTGCGGTTATGTTGGTTAGTATATTTCTCGTTCGCCCGGACCTAACTTGTTCATATTGAATAATAGAAAAATAAAATTTAGCGAGGCTGGATGGCATTTTCCGGCCAGCTCACGTTCAACATACGATCCATCACGTGACTTTTTAAGTGTCTTGAAAGGAAAGACCGCGCGGGGCGTTACAGGTCACGTGATAAGGTTTTATGCCTTCCTTACCGATATGATCTTGGTAAATCAACGCCAAGATCTTCTTTACTGGCTCGGACAGTTCTACAATCTGGAAAATCAGCAATATGTTCGGTCGATTAAAACAATTAATAATTTGTATGCCACACCAAGAGTAACAAACGCCACAACACGTTTTTGTGGCCGTTATTTATTTTATGAATAAAGATCCTTCTCTCCAGGTTTGACTAAAATGATTTAGTATTATAAACCAACTAGTGGACTATTATAAATCCTGCACTGATTGGCTACCCCACTATAGGTCTATTGTGATAGCCCATGGTAGAGAGAAACCGTACGCTGTGGGTCTAATTGTTAATTTTACAACAACATCCAATTTTCTCGCGTTCTGATTGGCTCTCCGCTATATGCAAAATAGTACATACAATGAAAATGACGTCACTCGCAAGCCGTTGTAGCTTTGCAAAGTGCTTCTGAATTCAAATGGCTGTTAACTTCGCTTCCAAAAATAAGAAAGTGAGGATTTCACAAGCATTTTACTACTAGGAGAAGTCAATCGGTGAGTCAAACTTCTTTGTAGTGTGCCATTTGGCAAAATGAGTTTTCTCTTGAGTGGAGAAAGTTTCGGCGAATTTGTACTTGTAGTCAGACTTTGTGACTAGACTAGTTCTCTCAGAGCTCAGAAGTTTTGAATTATATAACAATAACTTTGCTGATCTAGAAAAAAAAAAACTGAAAGGATTTAACATGCATTCCATCAATTACAGAAGTTAATCGGTGAACCAAATTGCCATTTGTCTAAGAAAGCTTTCTCTCGGCAACGGTAATTAGAAGTGTTTACGTTTTGACTTTCAATGGCCTTTTTCGACTCGAAAGCAGTTTATTACGCACTCATTTGAAGCTATAAATGCTTCGTCGTTGTAAAAAACAAATCGCACACATTTTTCCATTGTCTGTACTCATATTGATCATAGAAATGACGCCATAAAATGTCCAAAACTTTGCAGTGGAACAACGAGCGTAGCGAACATTTTATGGCGTCATTTCTATGATCAATACGAGTACAGACAATGGAAAAATGTGTGCGATTTGTTAAGTAGATATATCGTCTGCATGACTGGACGGAGATACTTGGATCACTTACCGCTTTCTTGACAAGTATTAGCTGAAAAGAAGAGACAGTAAAATAGTAAGGCTTCACTTTAACTAATCTAGCCAAGGGCGCCATTTTCTTGGTTAACGTTCAATGTTCACACGTCTCAAAACAATTTAGTAAAAACTGCCTTGCAGATTTAACTTATTTTAAACGAGATTCATTCATATAATGGTAGTGTCTCGACAACTGTGCAACGTTACAGTAAAATTTTAGTATTTACTGTTACGGTCAGGTGTTGAAAATACGATACAAGCAGTTGCGCTTCGACTGCTATTAGCTAGTATATATCAGGCACAATACTGATATTATGGGTCTATAAGGGACAGTGATCTTTCTTACTTTTTCTACCATTTCCTTTCCTGGTTTTGCGTATTTCTCTGTAAAGGGGAGACAAAATAATTAATTATTTGAAAATGTTTAAGACTCCCATTCATTATAATAGAACAATTTAGGGAACGGTAGTTATTAATGGGAGGGGGAGCGGTGGTTAAGGAAGGAGAGAACTTTTTTTTTTTTGTGAATGGGGGTAGTCTCCAAAAAATATTCTGAAGTTTCTCTCCCACACCCCCCCCCCCCCACATTTTTGCCGATCATTGACCTTATTCATAAAGGCATCAAAGCGAGGCCAGTTGTCCCTTCGAGAGAAGTAGTCTAGGCGAAATATTAAACGTTCAATTCCTTAAGACACCATCAGTGCGGTAAGACATTTGCATGATGACACCACATACCACATACCACAACTCTTTGCGCGAATCCTAATTTGGACCATTGTCTTGTAATTCTCAAAAGGAGTTTAAAAAATCTGAATGAGAATTTGGAAACGACGTCATAATGAAAATGTCCAGTACTTACTATCTGGGTGCTCATCTGGTTTGATACCTGCTACCGATTGAATGAGGAGTTTCTTAAACTTCTCGATGATGTTCTTTATACCACCTTCTGGTCCGTTTCCTGGTTTGGGCTTACCAGTAGATGGTTTGGGCTTATCAGTAGATGGTTTCGGTCTGCCAGATGGTTTGGGCTTATCAGTAGATGGTTTCGGTCTGCCAGATGGTTTGGGCTTACCAGTAGATGGTTTCGGTCTACCAGATGGTTTGGGCTTACCAGTAGATGGTTTCGGTCTGCCAGATGGTTTGGGCTTACCAGTAGATGGTTTCGGTCTGCCAGATGGTTTGGGCTTACCAGTAGATGGTTTCGGTCTGCCAGATGGTTTGGGCTTACCAGTAGATGGTTTCGGTCTGCCAGATGGTTTGGGCTTACCAGTAGATGGTTTCGGTCTGCCAGATGGTTTGGGCTTACCAGTAGATGGTTTCGGTCTGCCAGATGGTTTGGGCTTACCAGTAGATGGTTTCGGTCTGCCAGATGGTTTGGGCTTACCAGTAGATGGTTTCGGTCTGCCAGATGGTTTCGGTCTGCCAGATGGTTTGGGCTTACCAGATGGTGCTATAGGTTTGCCGGCAGAGGGCAGCACGGGCCCACCAGTGGAGTCCACAGGTGTGACAGCTGGAACAGGCCTACCAGGTGTTCGATGTCTTTCAGTTGTTGCTGCCAGGGTAGGTGCTGCAGGGTCTTCCGGATCCACTATCGCAAAAACAATATTGAAAATACGAGACATCAAAATACAGTGGCATAAACCCGTTTTACTAGATTTGTTGTGGTCGACTAAGGGAGAACCGAAATACATTTAGAGAATCCACTGTAGCGGAATAGAAACCCTTGAGCGCGAAATGTTGCTTCGTTAAGATTACGGTACATTTGTATGTATTTTAAAATTGAAATGGTAATGCCTCGATCGTAAACTAAGGATTATTACTATAAAACAGATAAAATATCAGTGTTTTACCTAGGTCCTGTTGTTGATGTCGGAAATGGTTGTTTAAAATGCTGCATAAAGCTTTGGAAATGAACCCATATTCGTAATATACCTCCTTCATCCTTGTCTACGTCATATTCAGTTGCTGAAGTAGCATCTGTTGTTTCATCTGATAAGAAATACAGATCAGTTGATTACAATCACTCCCGTGCCTCCCACTCAATGTTGATTATGGTTATGACAGTGTCCTTTTGACCACGATTGTAGTTTTGAAATTGAACTTATATTGCCTGTTAGGTGGTTTCTATCAGCGCAACAAAAGACTGCTTTTTTTTTCAAAGAAATGTTAGCTTACCAGAAGTATCCACGCGATCATCATCAAGTTCCGTCACAACCACTTCGTCTGAAATATTTTGAGAAGGTAAAGCAGGTAGTTTATGTTTATTCATTTCATTCCTTAGAACATGAACAATATACATACTAAATACATGCCAAAATACTCATGTCATGGTACTGCGTATGTATCGAGTAATTGCTCGTTTGGTGGCTGTTAATAGGCCCTTTGCAGCTAACAGTAACGTGCTGATATAATACTTCATTAACGAATAATTGAGCTCGTGATCCCCATGGGAAAGGTGTTGCCATGGATGCTAGCGCTGGAGAGCAAGCCATCATTAAAATCGCAGTTTTAGAAAGATCGACAATCGATTGGAGGTGGAAAATAGCATTTACAAACAGGACTGATTTGTTAATAACACTACCGATCTCGTACAAGGCCTTTGAATAAATGAAGTCAGATATTTTTTTGCTCTCCAGTACAACCACGTAATTTGTTAGCTTCAAAGGGCCTATTCGATACAAACAGTTTAAACTTCCCTCCCTCAAAGGTTGATTGAAAGGATTTTCAATATTTTCCATGGAGACTATACACCGTTTGTTGTCATTTTTACATATTTGCTTTGATTTTAAGCACCCACACGGCCGAGTGGTTCGTTAGTTCATATCAAAATCGGTGGAAACTAGTTGTGTACGGCCCGGAACGCGAATGTAAAGTCTATTACCGTGACACAGCCCCTTTCATGTAAGGTATTGAATTTGTTTTCTTGCATTTATAAATGTTATATATATATATTTAGCAATACAAAATCCTTTCCTAATCAATCTTAGCTTGTTAAAGTCATTTATTTTAAGCCAAGATTTGTATGTTAAGCTACCGTTTATACATTTTTCTAATCGGTTTCGAGAGCCGGCATTTATTTAAACAGTGCGTTGAACTGTTTGGACGATATGACTTTGTGAAGAGGTTTAGTATTTCTTTTTTTTTTTTGCCGTACAGCATCCGTGGCAACGCCTTTCCCATTGGGATAATGAGCTCAATTCATTCGTTAAGAAAGTATTATGTCAGCACGTGACTGTATTATGTCAGCACGTGACTGTTTCCTGCAAAAGACCTATTATTCTAGAGACCAGATCTTTGGTAACCTGAATTTAACTCGCCCTGTACATCAATTTATACAAATATTCAACGCATACTTGAAAATATGTTTTTGAAGTTAGCACTATCAGCGTAATAAAAGAAAGCAAAGACTAATGAAAGCATTGGCTACACCCTTACATTTTTTTCAAAGAAATGATGTATACACGGTGATATCGTGAAGTTCAGTCACATCCATTTCTTCATCTGAAATGTTCTACTATACATAAATTCTACTCACGACATTTAAGAAAAGTAAATCAGTCAACATTGTGAGAAAGCGTTTTACCGTGGATTCCTAGTCTGGCTGCAGAATACCTCACAAATTCCGCGGATAGTACTAGTACGTGTCTTAGACTTGTTTATTATATACATACCGAGATTTAATCATTAGAAACCCGCTCGAACACTAGCTCGTTCGTTTTCATAACTTCGTGAATAAAAACCGTACGCGCGCATTTTCTATGAAGTAATCTCTAAAGTATGAAAAGCATAATCAAAGTGAGAAATACTCGTTTACCTGGGAACCCGAATTAGTTTACCTAGGAATTTTATTTTGAAATAGTTAGGAGTCCGTAGTCACTCCTAAAATTGGCAAAATTAATTCCTTCACTAATGTTGGATTATCAATTATTCGCAGCATTATTAAGCCTCACTTTACATAGAGTAAGAAATGAAGTTCTTAGATATATTTATGAATCGAAAGGTTCTTACCGTTTGCGATAGCGTCGGTGAAATAATCGACTTCATCCTCGAGTGTTGTATCCTGGACTAATGCAGAACTGCGAGTTTGTGCTATTCCAACGAAAAGAACTGCGACTACAAGAAGGATCTTCATTATCTTGTATACCGAATCAAACCAATGTAGCTCGCACGACAACCAGTGTACAACGGTTCTAATTCATCCGAGGTGACAGAGGCTGCACTTATACTGAAATCTAAATGATAATGACTTTGGTATTCTTTCAGCAATACCTGCATTCCAGGAGCTGTACATGTTTACTAAACAAAAATGTTCATTTACAAAGTATACTGACTATACCCACAATGGCACTTATGCCAACTCAGTTTTAAACACTATGCTTTTAATTGCGCATTGAATTTTGGTTGATGTATTATTGATTTTAGGTTAAGCACTGTTTGAAAAAGTACTCTTCAAGGAATTTCTCATTTTAAGATAATTTAAGAAAACATTTTTGCGCGGTGTGTGGAACTCAGTTACGTAACATGATTATGTAATAGCATGCAGACTCGTAAACAAAGCAGAGTGTGCAACACTGATGCAATTCCCAGATGGTACATCGCAACTTCAAATCATTATCACTCGGATTTCAGTATAAATACAGCCTCACCTTGGACGAGTTTGAACGTTCTCTATTGGTTGTGCGAGCTCTATTGGTTTGATTCAAAATGAAGAGCCCGTCTCGTAGTTACTGTTTTTCTCTCGTTGTTTGTTATAGCACAAACTCGCAGTTGTGCATTCCAGGATACCTTACCTTACTAGGATGAAGTCGATTTTATCACTGATCTCACCAAAGGTAAAAACGTTTTCGCTTTCTTAAGGTGACTCTATATAAGCCCTGGCTAATTATATTTCTTAGGAAGAGACCATAGCCAAAGGATTCCGGAATAAAAAGTTGATTTGATTTATTTGTCGAGGTGTATTGGCCGTTCAAAGTTGCCCCAAAATGTGTCTTGGGTTGCCTGTGGATCAAAATCAA
Organism: Actinernus sp. WN-2022; assembly: GCA_030867875.1. NCBI lineage: Eukaryota > Metazoa > Cnidaria > Anthozoa > Actiniaria > Actinernidae > Actinernus > Actinernus sp. WN-2022. The sequence goes on from JAOWCC010001634.1 coordinate 143,937,897, forward strand.
GCGCACGAGAGCTCTTTACCAAATTGCAGGTACTTCCTTAATTGACTTAATCACCAGAACACGCTGGATCCGCCATTGCATGAAAAGCCTTGCCGAATTTTGCTCTCCGGAAAGTTTATCGCGATATTATCATCTTTCTCATTTATCTATTCAATTATTTTGCAAAATGGCAACGCTTTATACCCGCGAAGAGACGAAGAGTTCTGTTGACGTAACGTTTAATTCTCGTCCCAGTCCCCGAATGTGCGCGAAAATTAATCTAAATTTGGAATTTTAGTTGCTAAAAATATTATGAAAACAATTAATTTTGTTTTTCGCTACCTTTTAAGCTTAATTAAGCTATTTAAAAAGCATAACTGATGGCCAGGGCTTATATGCATTTTCCAGTCTGAAAGAAGTTGTTAATACAATATTGAGCAAATTGATTGCTCAATTGAATGAGAATTGTGATTGGAACTTATTGTGGTACATATACAGTGTATGAATAAGTTCATTTATTCTCCTTTTGTTCATGAGCATTTTGGCAAATTGACTGATGCATAATATAGCAACAATTATAAAAATCGTTTTCCCGCCTTTAACCAGTAGCACGAGTGACACATCATATCACGATGTGATCACGTGGCGGGGTTTTGATGACTGCCACGTGACCTCGCATCCACCAATGTGAGCGTATGTTGTGGAAAACGTACGGGCTATGTAACAATTAAATTTTTATCCGGATAATAAAATAATTCTGCCTGATTTTCTCAAGGGTTTAGTAACTGCATTTACCTAGTTCTCAGATGTGACTGAACTTCATGATGTCCCCGTAAATACCGGTAAGCTAACCTTTATTTCATATGTAAGGACTCGCCAAAACACCGAGATATTTGTATTAATTTTTTAATTCTGTTTCTGCATTTTGTACTACTTCAAAGCGGTAAAAGGGTTTGATTAACGCGAAACGGGGGCGCTGTGGTAAAACAGCTGTCCAGCCTGAGTAACAGTTATGCCGATGATGGCTGTATTTGGTTGATATATCTGACCACTTACCAGTATTTTGCATCTGTCATAATTATTCAGCACACAGAAAAAGAGAAGGTGTATTTCAGGGACTACAGTAAATTCCAGAAAGATGAATATTTAGCTGATATTCAATCAATTGACTGGACTAATATCTATAATCACTCGCAGGACATTCACGAAATAACTTCAAACTGTATAGATGCAATTAAACAAGTCGTAAACAGGCATGCACCCCTCAAACAAGCCTCACTTAATAAAATGAAACAACTCGCCAAACCATGGATCTCAAAAGGCCTGCTAACATCCATTAAAATTAAACAGAAAATGTATCGCACTCACTTTCTAACTAAGGAACCATCAAAAGTGAACAGCTATAAAAAGTACTCAAACATCCTCAATCATTTAAAAAGCAAAGCCAAATATGATTACTACAACCAGCATTTTCATCTTTACAAAGACAATATTAAAGAAACCTGGAAACTAATAAGTACATTAATCAAACGTAAATCAAAATCAAATTCAAACATTCATCCAACAAAGATAATACGTAATAATAAAACCTATACTCAACAAGCTGAAATAGCAGAACAATTTAATCAACACTTCATAGACGTAGGCCCAAGTCTAGCCAGCTTAATTGAAAATCCTAATAACCAAGATCCAATAATATATATAAAAAACACTCCAGCTAATAGTTTTTACTTAACTCCTGTAACTGAGGACTATGTAACTCAACTTTTTTCTGAATTAAAAGAAAAAAAATCATCGCTAGACATCCCCAATAAACTAATTAAGATTGCATGTGGAACACTTTCTATCCCATTTACTTTCATCTATAACCAATCTATTTCTTTGGGTGTAGTTCCTGATATACTTAAAATATCTAGAGTGACCCCAGTCTACAAAACTGGCCTCGCAACTGATTTAAATAACTACAGGCCAATTGCAATTTTATCACCCTTCAGCAAGATACTAGAAAAAATTGTTTATAACCAGCTTTATTCATTTTTAGAAAAACATAATATACTCTTCAAATATCAATTTGGATTCAGAAAGGATTATTCTACTGAGCAAGCTATATTAGAAATAACAGACCATCTTAAAACATCTATTGACAAAAATATGATTACATGTGGCCTCTTCCTAGACTTTTCAAAAGCTTTTGATACCGTGAACCATGATATCTTACTTAAGAAACTATCCAAATATGGAATACGTGGCAAACCCCTAGAATGGTTTCAGAGCTACTTAACAAACAGAATGCAATATGTGAAAATTGAAAACACCATCTCAACCCAACGTAACATTATCTGTGGAATACCTCAGCGATCAACACTTGGCCCTTTACTATTTCTTTTATACCTAAACGACATATCTAACTCTTCAACAAAGTTATCCTTTCGCATTTTTGCCGATGATGCAAATATATTTTATACTTGTAAAGACACCAAAGAGCTTGAAAGAACAATGAATACTGAATTGAGCAAAGTTTTTGACTATTGTACTGCTAATAAACTCTCTGTAAACATGAAAAAAACTAATTATATGATAATCACTTCCCCGCAAAAGAAAACAATTAAAATAAACTTACATAATATAGAAAGAAAAAACAACATTAAATATCTAGGGATTTACATAGATGAACATCTTAACTGGAAAAGCCAAATAGCACATGTAAATAGTAAAATAGCCAAAAATTTAGGAATACTATACAAACTACGCCATTACTTAGCCTTAAACATGTTGACGCAACTTTACTACACCCTCATATATCCCTATCTGAACTATGGGTCAATGAGCTGGGGAAACACATATACCACTAATTTAGAAAAAATATACACTAAACAAAATAAATGTGTCCGTAGCATTTTTTTTGCCAATAACAAAGAATCAGCTAATCCATATTTTAAAATTCTTAACATTCTCAAATTTGAAAACATACTTAAACTAAAAATTTGTACATTTGCACATAAGCTTCTTCGTAATCCATCTGATACGCCACCTGTGTTCCATGACTTCCTAACTCCAGTTACCAAGATACACAATTACAACACAAGATATGCTGCCAAAAATAATCTTTATTGCCAAAATGTAAGAACAAACATGGGAAAATTTACATTTAAATATACAGCCTGTAAAATATGGGAATCCGTCCCCTATGAGCTTAAGCAAACAACAAACACGAAACAATTCAAGAAACTATATAAATCCTACCTTCTCAAACTCCAGAGTCCCTCCTAATCCTAATCTTTAAAAACAATAACACATCATATAAGCTATTTCCATATAAATTTCTCCTTTATCGTATTTCCTCTCTTTCTCTCTTTTTTGTCTTGTTTTTTTCTTTACTTGTGTGTGATATTTCTTTTTTTCTTTTTTAACCAAACTTAGGTTCAACTCGCCATTGTACAACATTATTTCTACTCACTAATATCAGCTATTACCATACTATAACATATAAGCCTAAATTTAATTAAAACAGTGAATAACTCGAAAGCCTCCAGGCTACTTTGTCCACTGTGCACTGTCACTCCCATCTCATACTCTAATTTACCTTATCTATTATATATATACGTTTAGTTAATCATATTTCCCTTATTGTAATTCAAAAAGAAAAAATAGTGTGAAATAAACTTGAACTTGAACTTCATCAAGTTAAAGGCCGGAGGGGGGGAGAGGCCGGACTGGGTAAGTCATCCGGATATATTTTTCTGATTTTTTGTGAAATATCTATTTAGAATTCTCATACGAGGAATACTCATTGAATACTAAGTAATACAACGGAATGTTACTTGAATTTGATGACGGATAATTCTAACAATGCTAACGTTGGTCCCAGGTTCTTTTTATCCTTGCCAGGCCATCCGCAGCCCGATAAACTCTTCTGCTGTCTTAAATCACTTAAGAAGCTTTTAAAACTATACAAGCAGTTGTGGTTTATAAACATTGAATTTCTTCGGAGTATTTACTACATTGAAATCGTTTTGGATTTCATGTCGGGTGCATGAATTAGAAGATACTAGCAGAAGTGATATCGCCAGTGATGGAGGTATATTATGTATATGAAGACTGCAAGGCTGATCGGACGGCTGTACGATGTTATATATTGTACCCTATATTACACTCGTGTAACCCCTGAAGAAGGTTCGTTCTGCCGAACCGAAATCAGTATAGTGTACAATATAATAAATAACATCGTACAGCCGTGCGATTAGCCTTGCAGTCTTCATATATTTCAATCATTCTGCTGATCCTGATCTCCACAGATCCGGCTACGCTTGTTTGTATTATGCACTAGTCAATTGAAACCCCAGCCCCCCGACCCCCGGGACATAGCGGGGCATTAACGGGGACATGGCCGTGGAATAACGCACATTTAACGCTGCATTTCTCCGGTGGAACGGGGAAAGTAACGATTTGCAAAATTTGCGGGGATTTCAGCGGTGCAGGTTTTAACGCCAGCCACGATAGAGCGGGACTGGGCCCGAGCATCAACAACGCTGGAAAAGGCAAGTTGCATCCTTTGAAATCATCCCTTTTCTACCCATCGCTATTTTTAGTCCTAAACGCTTGGTTTATTAATGCTTAGACTGTATTTTCCCGATTTTTTGCTCTCTATTTCCGTAGTAATTCGTTTTCCACATGAATTATTCATGTAGTGATCAGTTTATAAATATTCAATCATCATACATATTCAAACTTATGAGATCTCTGTCGCCATTATTCACGAACTTCGGTTGTAATGTATGTATTTACTTCTCATATCTGGTGCTTCTTCATTACAATAATCGTACGAAAGTTGTCGTTGTGGATAGAAATTCCACTACAAGTGAGTTTTTGTCCCAATCAAGCCAAGCGTTTGGTGTATCACATGCGGTGTTTTTGCAAAGATTTGACGAAGACTGGGGCGAACGGGTCGATGTCGACGATAGTAATAAGAAAATATAGTAATAGAAAGTGTGTTTCAGAAAATGTATTTTTTTCAAATAATGGAACAACAGATTAGGTACTTATTGACTGAGTGGAGGGCCGGACGGAAAAATATTTGGCTCGAGGTCATGATGACGTACGAACCTCGCCGGCTTTTTCCGGCCCGCTCACGCCATACACGTCCGGCCCTCATCACGTGACTTTTGTAAATGGTTTTGAAAGGAAAGCGCGTGCCGGGCCGTACGGGTCATATGATACTGAAGCTTATGTATATTCAATTTCTCAATGCCTCCTCCTAATTGCAAATTCTGAAGCACGTCGGGGCTATAGGGGCGGGTATTGCAACAACCAACTGCCCCCGATGGGCGGGGAAAAGGTCAAAATGTAACACTGTATAAATGCTACATTCCCCGCTATGTCCGGGGGGTCGGGGGGCCGGGGGCCCGGAGTTTCATTTGACTAGTGCATTAGTGGTCCTTGCAGCCTTCTTTGAAGTATATTATGTATATGGATTCAGTAGCAACTTCAGAATCCCAGGACATACGTACGACAAAATGATACCTATTTGTTGTCCCTCACAACCATATCACATCTCACTGAATAGGCTGTTTGTACTTGACGCGTCAGTTTACTACAACTACCAGAATCCTATTCGAATTCTTATGATGAGAATACCAAGACAATGGTCTAAATTACAGGAACAATATGTGCAAAGGATTCTGGTAGTCAACTGAGTGACGTCATAGTGCGCACGGCCTATTAGGCTACTTTTCATGTACACTGTTATTTGATGACATCATTTCCTCTACCATACTGAGTCTGAGTGAGCACATTCCCAGATCATGTTAGTTTTAGGACAACCGAGGTGAATAAATCCCATACCCCCGAGCGGAAGGCGGATACAATGCCTATTTTTTCACAATGGCGAGGTTCTCATTGTACGCAATAATATCTGTTCATAAATCATTAGGAAGCATTGTTTGCCTAGTACATTGTTGCATGCCGTTACTGTTCGAGGGGGACATTGGGGTTTGCGGTGTGGGTCAGTTTTTAGTGCGGTATTTCGGTGAATTAAATCCCATATTGCGGTGATGTTAAATCCTGCGGTGTGCGTTGTTAGTGTTTTGAATTCAAACATGCGGTGTTCGGTGAAACGTATATTTACAAAGTTAAATCCATGTAAATCACGGGACTCTTAAAGAAGTTTTTGCGTCATTGCGTTGTCGATATTTTTTCAAGGTTACATGCGGTGATGCGGTGTTTTCGGATTTTTTTTGCGGTATTGAGAGCCCCCCAATGTCCAAATAGCCTGATCTGGGAACACGCTGGCTCACGGATGCATAACAGATGTCGATCCTGGTAATGGCCTCCTGATACAATATAGCAAAACAAATTGTTCCAAAAAACACTCATTAGTGTGAAATCTATATTTCAATTCCTATTAATTCAGGGGCGAATAATTGAACGCGCGTATGGGACGGAATCTTCCATGTTTTTACAACGACAACAATTTTTACCACAATTAACATTAGAAAGGGTATTAGATAATTAAATAATAATAAATAAATTAAATAATGTCCAGGCGCCAAGAATACCTAATCTAGCTAGAGGGCTGAGTTGTCAAGAATAATAGATTAATATGACGATTATACTATTAACGATGATGTATTTCTAGGGACCGGATATTATTTAGCTGTAGGTGGCATTGTGGCTTGCCCAAAAATTGTAACACTGCAGTTCTCTAGTCTCGCAAAATAATGACCCTCCGCTTCAGATAAACCTATAAATATATAGATAACCCACCGCTAAATAATGTCCGGTACCTTACTGACCTTAGTATTGACCAATTATGGGGTCCGTACACGTGCGATAGGTTCGCATGCCGTTACAAGGTTAAGTTGCCCAAGTTTAAAACTCGGTATTATCAACCGAGAATTTTTCCAACCGAGAATTTTTAGACAACTTTGAAAAAACATTACATAATATTTATCTTACTAAGAAACAATGCATAATTATGGGCGATTTTAATATCAATACGTTAAGTAATCACAGTAAAATTTCTAAAGAATATCTTTCTCAATTACATTCTTCAGGTTTTATACCTGTCATACATGAAGCTACACGAATTACAGCGAATACCCAGTCATGCATAGACCATATTCATCAAAACCTTGTATCACCCTGTACTAGCGGGTGCATTACAAATGAAATTTCCGATCATCTTCCTGTATTTTGTTTATTATATAACCCTACAAAAAGTCCTTTTCCTGATAAGGTAGAGGTTCGTGATTTTAAACATTTTGACACAAACAAATTTAAACATGACTAGAAAACATTGATTGGACAGATGTTTACAATTGCAAAAAAACAAATGAGTCACTAAACCGCTTAACACATAAATTTAATTATGTTTGTAATCTGCATGCCCCCATGAAATCTGTTCGTTTAAAAACAAGTAAACATAAACCCTGGGTAACTACAGGTTTAAGAAAATCAATAGGAATTCGCGATAAAATTCACAAAATATGGCTAAAAACTAAAAAAGTTAAATATTTAAATAAATACAAACTATATAGGAACAAAATTGTTGAATTAAATAAGATATTACGGACTACATATTATAATTCTTTAATGACTAACTCTAACAATTCTAAGAAATTATGGGACAATATAAATTTTATTATTAATAAAAAAACGACGCTCTTCAACAATTAATGGAATTACTAAGAATGAAAAAACTTATCACAATCCAAATTCCATTGCAAACGCTTTAAATTCTTACTTTGCAGACATTCCAGTATTATTATCTTCCAAGCTACCTCGTGGTTTTCAAAATAGAAATACTCGTAAACGAAAGACCAAACATAAATTTATAATTGATCAAACTAATGAGGTAGAAATTTATTTAATTTTAGATAACTTAAATCCAAATAAATCCTTTGGGATTGATGGTGTACATCCCCGTATGCTTAAACTCGCAGCACTTGAACTATGTAAACCATTAGCATATGTGATTAATCTATCTATAAATAATGGTGTTTTCCCTGACTCCTTAAAACTTGCTAAAGTTCTTCCAATTTTTAAAAAAGGAGAGCGTACAAACTGTAACAACTACAGGCCAATTTCAATTCTTCCTATTTTTAGTAAAAATTTTGAAAGAGTAATATATAATCAATTATCTACTTACTTATGTCTTCATAACTTGTTATCTCCACTGCAATATGGTTTTCGCTCAGGATTAAATACAACAGATTGTGTGGTAGATCTTATTGACGAAATAACTCGATATTTAGATCAAGGACTATATGTGGTTACAATATTTTTAGACCTTGCAAAAGCTTTTGATACGGTAGACCATGCCACATTACTATCTAAGCTAAATAATTACGGTATCAAAGGTACATCCCATAACTGGTTTAGATCATATCTGCAATCTAGACAACAAAGAGTTTTTGTAAATGGAGTATTTTCTGATCAATTAACCTTATCCTATGGTGTACCACAAGGTTCAGTTCTAGGCCCTTTACTTTTTCTGTTATATGTAAATGACTTTCCAGCGTCGACAACTTATTTTTCTGTCCGTATGTTTGCTGATGATACGTCGGTTACTGTTGCTGGACCTGATTTAGATTTAATTATACCCAATATAAATAGCAATGTAAGTGATTTGTATAACTGGTTATGTGCCAACAAACTCACTTTGAACCTTGAAAAAACTAATTATTTAATATTTCAACCTCGACAAAAACAACATATAATATATATCCTCCTTTAAAAATAGCCAATAAACCTATAAAAAACTGTCACAGTATCAAATATTTAGGTTTTTACATTGACGCCCACCTTACTTGGTCAGAACATATTGAATATTTAAATGATAAACTTAGTAAAAATATTAATGTTCTCATTAAGTGTAAAAAATATTTACCCTTCAATAGCCTTCTAAATTTATATTATTCTCTAATTTACCCATTTATAAGCTATGGCTGTATAATTTGGGGAAATAACTATGACAGTCCGTTATCTATCCTAGCTAAACTTCAAAATAAGGTTATTCGTGTTATATGTGATGTTCCTATAAGAGAGCATATCACTCCATACTATATTAAACTTAATGTACTTAAAATTCCTGATATAGTTAAAATGAATACATGTCTTTTCATTTATGAATGTATGACCGAAAGCAAAAGCTGTTCAATTAATATGAAATATGTCTCAGAACAACATTCTTACCAAACAAGAAGCTCTACAAATCAAAATTTTTACATTGAACGATATCGGTTAAATTTGAGAAAATTTTCCCCCACAGTAATAGGTCTTTATTATTGGAATAACTTACCTCTTCGAATTAAAAGCATTCATTCCAGAAAACAACTAAAAAAAGCTATTTTTTCTCACTACCTTTCCCAATATTTATTATGCATTATTTTGGCAGAAATGTTCTTTTTAATTTTTTCTAGTAATAATTATCACAGATTTAAGGGTATCGTATTTAGGTAACTATTTGATGCCCTTACACCAATGATTAATGTTGAGTGTGAGGTATCGTTTTTCCTAGTGTAGTATGTGTGTATTTTATTGTCTGTTATTTAATGTTATATTGTATAAATTTGTAAATCATGGTGTAAAATAAACTCAAATCAAATCAAATTAAAAAAAACAGGATCTTGTGGGGTAAATGAATTTTCCCAATATTGGGGTTATGACTAACTGGTTATGTCCGCCTGTCTATTTGACTTGTAAAGTAATTGATCACATGAGAGTATGTAATGCTAGAGGCACGTTAATTGTACCGCTGTGGAAATCTGCTCATTTCTGGCCTCCTTTGTTCATACGGGACACATTGGAGCGATTTCCTCCAAGATTGGATAGTTTTAAGCAATCATCTGGAGTTGTTAATAAGAGGTAAAGCCAATAACTGTATATTCGGCAACAAACCTTTAAGCTTTATAACGGTTGCTTTGTGAATTGACTTCAGCTTGTCACCTAGGAAAGGTTTTTCACATTTTTGCACAGAAATTGTGTAACATGCAATCGCTGAAAATGTGTTTTTAGTTGGCCCTGGAGGGGCGTACGGAATTAGGTTACGCCCTGGATGGGTTTTACGATGTTATTGTTATATTATGTAAGTTAACAAAACTTCATTACAAATACTAACATGGCTTTTTTTGTCATAATTCAGTTTCACTATATGATCTTATTTTTATCTCAGTTGTGGTTATCAGACATTCCTACCAGCGATAAAACCAAACAGCTAAAGGAAAACCTGAAATATACAGTTCTGCCATCCAGATCTAACGGCACTACTGGAGCCTATATATCTTAGAGTATTTAATAGATGGAAAACATTTGCACATGAATTCTTATAAGTACATTAGAATCGTTTCCGGTCAATCCATTTCATTTAGCACTGTATTTACAGTATTTGCTAAGAGACATCCAAGTCTATATCTAGCATTGAGTGCCGAGCATTTTGATAGAAAACCACGATCGCGCTTGGCCGCGTCCTTGGGCAGGGACGTTAATAAGTCGTTGGCCTTGACTCCTACTACTTCTAATCAGTATTTGAAGGGGACGTAAAAGATCCTGTTGTACTACTCGAAAAAGAGAAGGAGATTGTCACTCGGTATAGCAGCCTGGCCATTACACTAACCACACACTCAACATTGTAAACTGCGTGCACGTGGCAGCCATTAGCGCCATAAAATCAGTCCGAAAACATTAACTGACGGGATATGTCAGTAAAATTAAAACGCTATGAGACTTTGGTGATATGGCGCTATATAAATGGCCATTATTATTAAACAAAATTTAAGGCTAGAAGTCTTTGACTATAATCAGAATTCCGTAAACCGGTTCGCCTCTTGGGCCCTACCTTTGTAAATCTATATGCATGTTGGGCTCGGCTGACCAACATGTATCCTACGTAACTGTCTGTCTGAATTGTTTAGTGGAGGTAAAACGTTGTTTTAATACGAGGCTCCCGGGTAAATAAAAAATATTCTGTTGTCCGGGAAAAAATTTAAATTAATTTACCCCGGATCCTCTTATTGAAATCTTTATGCGTGATAAGTGAAGCTTATATTGAAAGTAGGCTGAATAACGAGGACGCATGCGCCAGCTGTCAAATCGACGGGAATTATGCCGTAAACACTATTGTGGCGGTCAAGGTGTCTCGTTTGCAGTAAATGTTATCCCAGTGTTCAACACTTAAACTACACTGTTCAAAATAGTTTCTTTTCTTAATTTCTGAAGGAAATGGTCTGAGTGTTTGAAGCTTATCTTTGCCATAAAACATGAAGGTGGTCGCAATATTTTATAACGTCCGCCATTTATATATACGCTGCTGTCGTTCAGAAAACATGAAGGTGGTCGCAATATTTTATAATGTTCGCCATTTATATATACGCTGCTGTCGTCCAGAAAACATGAAGGTGGTCGCAATATTTTATAATGTCTGCCATTTATATATACGCTGCTGTCGTCCTTAGTCCCCGCGCGTCATGTTATTCAGCTCTGTCCGGGCTAAGAAAGCCGATAGTTCATTTTAGGTGGCAAATAGTTACGGCCCCCTGATTAAAGGGTCCCTCTCAGTTAGAATGCATTGCGCACCCAAATCCCAGTGGCGGCCATTTTGTAGGACCCGAAATTCAGATCTCGCGAAAAACTCGTGGAAAACAGAAGGAACGAGACTCGTAGGATTGATTTATTGTTGGTTAATTTTTAAACTCAAACGAATGGCACGACGCTTCATGATCAGAGCTAGGCAGATATTTGAAAATGTGCGATAATAACTAACAGATGCGTGCAATGCACACTGGTTGAGAGCTGTCGTTTCAGGAGTACTAACACCATTTTAATCGGCTAAATTAAAGCGCACGAAGTAGTTTGATCTGATCGTGGCTAGCGTAATTGTTTCAACGGTAATAAGCATTGAAGTATTGGATTAGGCTGAAATTGACAGTGAATGTAATTATTCACCAAAGTGGAGGTGAATAGTGGTGGATATTCACCTCCGGAGTAGCCAATCAGAGCGCGCGAAAAGCACTATTCACTTGTGTGGCATATACTAACGAACATTATCAAGACCAAGGTATGTGTTATCAGCCGAAGGCTGAGGTCTAGAGGTTTTTTTATTTTTTATTTTCTAAACTTCGTAAAAATAGTGCCAGAGATACCAGTTGACAATTATGCGTACAATTAGTTCAGTGACTCCTGCGCCATGATCGTCTTTGGGCTGCGTACGCAAAGCATTATCTATGGGCTGCGTACGCAAGGCATTATCTATGGGCTGCGCACACGCAAGGTATTTTCTATGGGCTGCGCGCACGCAAGGCATTTTCTATGGGCTGCGCGCACGCAAGGCATTTTCTATGGGCTGCGTACGCAAGTCATTTTCTATGGGCTGCGCACGCAAGGTATTTTCTATAGGCTGCGCGCGCAAGTTATTATCTGTAGGCTGTGCGAAACCTCGTTCCCAGGGGTCTTTACGCGCCTAATCAAAGATGGCGTCGAAAGTACCCCTGGTACAGGCTGGTCATGTGACCCAAAAATATGCCCAATATATGGGCATATTTTGAAGCACATCCGCCATCTTGGATTCATCATCGCTGAAGAACGGTTAGCAGTTGAAGTGTGATCCCAATGAATTCCAACCGTACATTATTCTACTTGTACCCAGTTGCGAAGTGAGTATTAAAAAAGGCAAAAACGCTAAGTTCTGATGAATTTTTATCTGTTTTCAACGAATTTTGAACGCGCAATGCGAAAGACGACATCACCAGTTCATTTTTCAAATAAAAAATGCACGCGCTATTCGAAATTCTCCAATCAGCGCGCGCAAAATGTCTAGCCAATCAGTGGCCGAATCCCACCAGCCTGTACCAGGGGTACTTTCGACGCCATCTTTGATTAGGCGCGTAAAGACCCCTGGGAACGAGGTTGGGATGTGCGTGCACGTAACTCTCAGCCAATCAGAATAGAGTGACTAAAATGAACAATACACTACTTTCACAATGGCCGCCTCCTAATTTGTAAAATTTGGAATATCGATCTGTAGGGGAAAACCAATGCTACCACATAAAATATCACATTAAAACTAGTTTTGAGTTTTAGAGCAATGTGGAAAATTTGAGTTGTGTGACAAACTGAAGTCCTAGCTTGTTCTTTTAGAGTTGGCTTGATGAAATATCTTCGAGCCGGCTTCCGTGCACATCAGAAAAGCTGATAACAAACAAATAGTTATTTTATTTTCAAAACGATTTGGAAACTGTTTCTGCGTATAGACTAAGTCGATGTGTACTAGACTGCTAGTCCCTTCTATTCCCTTCTTTTCTATTCAGAATGGCTAAACATGGTTCCAGATGGCTAACGAAGGCTAGACATGGTACACATAGTTGGCTGGAGTCTGTACAGACGTCTTACTTACAGACCACACCCAGCCAATTATGTGTACCATGTCTCGCCATCGTTAGCCGTCTGGAACCATGTTTAGCCATTCTGAAAGAATGCGCAGTTGAAGGGACATGCTAGCAGTCTAATGGTGTACGCAACTTATTTTCTTTTGAAAGTGCAGTTGACCTCCTTTTACTAAAACCTCCCAATGCATTGGTTATCGTAATTTTCTTGCGAACTGAGAAATTATTGCGTGTTAAAAATTAAACATCAGTCCCGGTAATCTTTTTTTTTTTGTAAGACTGATTCAGAAACTGTTTTACTGTTAATGATTTCATTAAAAACATCGAAAAACGTTTACTAACTTTGTAACGATTTTTCTTAAGTATAAAAGGAGGAACGCTTTACTTCAGAAGAAACAGAACTGAAAGAAAACGCATCATGCACCATTGCACTGCCCAATAATTTTATTTATGCTATTAAACACCCGCAAAGCAATCTAATACACAAACATTTATGGCCAATTGTGTGGCTGTAGCTACTGTAGAATCTACCTGCGTTGTTACGGGTTTTTCCGTATTACGTATACATGCAGACAACTACATCGCACTTCCTGCAGAGGATAACAATAATATGCAACAGATCCCCGAATTAAAGTGCGTTTATTAAGCCCAATTTTTTCATCATTAGATTCGATTCTACAACATAAGGGAGTGTTCATTATTTATGGCTTGGGGGAGTTGTTTAAATCATGGGGAGGGGGCAAGAAAAGTTTTAAGTGCTTTTTTAGGGGGGGTCATCAAATATTGTACCTATTCCTTGGGGGGGGGGGGGGGGGTTATCAAAGTTTTGACATACCTGTCATGTAACTGATGAAATGGCTGTTGTAATACGAAACCAATGTTTAGTCTCCAGAACACAGGAAACCAGTGTTTTAGAGAGCAGTAAAATCTCAAAACTTTAGGCTCGCACCACTTCAAAAACGGATTCTGCTTTATTTCCTTTATACACAGGATACTGAGTATTCTCTAACCTCATGCAAAGGCACATCCCCATGCATAATGCACTTGTGTTCAGGAGATTAGCTTAATCAGCCAATGCTGAGCTATTTTTCATTCATTTATGTATTTGTTTGAGACTACGGACCAATGTAATATGATGCACTAGAATGCAATATAATGCACAAATTAACGGTACAATTTGAAGTACTCATCCGGGAAGGATGGTGAGGTAGAGAAAATACCATAAATCTAGAAACATTAATAGTAAATTTAATAGATTACATGTATATGCAGTTTGCATTCTTTTTTGTCGGGGGGGGGGGGGGGGGTCAATAAAGTTTTGAGCAATTGTATAGGGGGGTCATCTAAGTTTTAATTCATTCATATGGGGGTCATAAAAGTTTTAACAACAGAAGCAAGCCATAAATAATGAACACTCCCTAAGGGAATAGGCGTCTCGTCTATGATTTAAATAAGTTTCTATTTCCAATATGCTAATTATGGATGTCACAGGAGGCCTCATTTACCTTACAAAAACGTGCTGGAAGAGATTTTATTTTTCGTACACATCCGTATTATATTTGGGCCTCTGTCAGTGATTTTACAAAATATTTTGTATAAATTAGAAATAGTTTTATTCACAAGGAGAAAGAAATGACTTGTTGGCCTCCTGTGACATAAACAAAATTAGCATATTGGAAATAGAAACCTCTTAACTCAAAGATGCAAGAGCCAAATCAAGAAATCTTTTACTATTCACCTATTCACTTGATATTAATCGATATTAATGATGAAAAAATTGAGCTTATAGGCACTTTAAAAACTGGTCAAAAACTGGTGTAAAAAGAGCTCTTAATTTGGACTTTATAACGCGGTGTTTTATAAGTAGTGTGCATTTTAAAGTGCAAGTTGCACGCCAAACACACAGCAAAGCAAGCAACACAAACAAAGAGCCGAAAACATTAGGGTAAACACCAGGTTAAAAAAACTCCGGTTGGACAAAAGATATGGTGACAAAATGAAACAGAAGATCGCAAAACACCGAAAGTACCCAAGGTCAAACTTGCTTTTCTGTCTCTTCATTATTAGCCTCTGTAAAGAATTGAAAACTTGGCCAACTGCGATAAAATCCCCACGTTTATTTAATACCAAACATACCCAGCAAAGCAAACTACGATAATTGAAATGCAAAGACATCGTCAGATAACAGTAAAAAGAAACTCCAGCAAACTAGGTAATAAGCATAAATTAATCTTTCGCTATTGTTAAGATTGTGATTCATTATCTTTATTGAATTTCAGTTAAGAATTTAACTTCTGAACTGATTGTGTTGAGCAAAGAAAATGGCTCTTTGATTTGTATCTCACGTCGAATCGGTCAGAACTGGATTTGTTATTGGACTTAAATTCTGTCAAATCAGTCTGCCAGAAAGACTGAAGGAGGTGTTTCTCACTGGCTTTAAAGTTTGCTTATGAATTTTAAGGGTCTGTTAATGCAGATAAAACGTGTGATACTGTTTTTGCTGGCTTTCATTTTGGCTACATGCAGTGACAGTTATCTCACGGAGTCTTTACAAATGAGCACGTTATGTTATTCCAGCCCTTTTTTTAACGTCTTCTTCTAAAGGAACTTCTCACTCACCGATACCCTGTGGAAAATAATACAAATTGGCAACTTTTAATTAAGCAGCTACATCTGTAAAACACGTATTTCGGCCAGAAATTTGAATCAACATTGAGGGTCTGAATTGGGGGGGTCTACATGTCAGTTGTTAATCTTTACTAGAGAGAAATTACAATGTTTGACCCACAAAAACAATTTGTCAGTTGTCAGTTACTTTTCGGTTGTCAGTAAAACAATATTTGAGCTAACTAACATTTAATTCCAAATCTTTACAATCACATTTTTCATATTTCGCATCATAACTTCAATTAAATAGGCCATGAAATCTCAAACTAACCATACTCTAGATATTTGTTTTGCTGAAGGCCAACAGCAAATATCCCTTTTGTTATTTTAAAACTCGATTTACCTCGACAAGGCACCCATACAGCTCTGTAGTGAGGCAGATACGCGGTGCCAAGTGGCGGGGTGGATGCGTATGAAGCGAGCGTGGATTGGTGGGTTGATATCCTGCTGTACTACACCGTACTCGTCATAGTTGCCAAGGAACACCTATAAATTTATTATAATATATGTATTTTAAAAAAAGATCTGAGAATTTTCAAAAATTATTTAGATTTCGAAAAATTTTAACTATTGAATTATTTTTGAATGCACTAAAATGTTAAAAATTTAAATAAAAGTTCAAAACTTTTCTAAATTTTCTAGCCGATAAATATAACGAGAAAAATATACGTATATTTAAAATTGTTTGTAAAGTAACAGATTGAATTCCCATTACAACTGAATCAGGGAGCGTCCATATCTCGTCAGTATAGCTGTCACAGCGTTTTTACAAGTTGGGCTATTTTTACATATTTTCCCCGCCAATTGGTAGAATGCACCGTGGCGGAACAAAAGATGCCTCATTAGCTACTTTTGTTATAGCTAAACAACATGGGCTGCTACGCTTTTGTGATTTGATTCCCTTAGGAATAATTGTAACTCGACAATAGCGGGAAACCATTCTAAAAATAACCTCCAACTTGTAAAAACGCTGTGGCATAGGCCTAGTAGTATGTGGGATGGATCGACGCTCCTGACTGAATAGAATTCGGGATTATTGAACAAGGCTTCAACGAAGTAATTACTGTTAAGCTAGAGACAAAATTGAAAGACAAGTTGATTCTACAGCCCTTGCTGCAACATTTCTATCGATTTTTATTAAGAGGCTGGAGAGAACGCAATGGGCTATTATCACAGACGGTTTACATACACTGTTTGTTAGTCATGTTTGCATATTTGCTTTCATTTTAAGCATCCCACATGGCCGAGAGGTTCGTTAGTTCATATCAAAATCGGTGGAAATAGCTCTAACCCATGTGCCTTTAAATAAATAAAAATCATAAGCTCCTTTCGCCGGCGAATCATTTTGCAGCAAATTACAATATACTTGAACAAAGCTGTCACAGATAACAGGTTTGACGTCACCTATTAACCATCCCTAACTCACCTTCACTTTGCTTTGCTTCGGATATTTCATCCAGTTGTATCCGGAAATACTGTACGGCAGTCGGCAGAGTGTAGCTCTTTACCCATGCCCCGTGACCTCCCCTGAATGGCTATCTTTGTCAACGTCTTCGGGATGCGCAGATCGATCTTCAGCCACTGGCGGGAGTTATTACGCGCAGCACACCAAGCGTACTTGCCTTTGGGGTACAGGCGGCTCCTTGTGGGACCGTATTTTTTTAGATTTGAGGAAGCATGGAGTGCGTAGAAGGGGATACGACCATCTTCCATACCCATTGGGATTGCACAGTGATGTGCTAGAAAGCCAAAAGAATAACGTTAATTTATTAATTGGGATTAAGGGGAAAATTATTGTTAAAAGAATTTACCGGTCCTGCAGCCATACACCTCAACTCTCATGGCTGCTGCCTTATGCCATGTTCTGGGTAAAAAGCGCAGGTAGCTCACGTCCATTGGCTGGTGAAGCTTGTGATTGACAATTGAACTCCTGTCTGAATTGCCCTAAAACACCTGAAATATTCATTTAAGAAAAAAAACAGATTTCACCTGCATTTTATTAATAAAATAACCTAAAGAGTCACAAAAATAGTATTGTAGTGTACATGTAGCATACTGGAGTAATATTCAGGATAATGTTCGTTGGTGTGAAAAGAAGGTAAGGTGTGAAAAGAGTAAGGAGTAAAAAGAAAAAGTAAATATATGTTAAGTCGGTTGATATATGGCTCAGTCTAGAATGCTTTCATAGATGTCAATACAACCGATATAGTTGTTGCACTCACCCGAACTCGTCCGTCCAGAAGCCTGCATAAGCCCCAGTTTCTCCCGTTCAAACTATATGCCAATTGGTAACTCGTTATCCACTGGTCAGCGTCCCTAGTGTGAAAAACGTTTAATTGAAATAATGTTAGGGTGTTGAAATATGATTGCGTATTGTAGCAATAGAAACGAATGACTAACAATGGAGTAATATCTATAATTAATGCCGATTTGATTCGGTTTTCTTTGTTCTGGTTACAATGGGTGTGTATAGACGACCTCTTCAACTAAATCAGCCTTACATCTCCCCTGTGTTATCCCGGAAAAACCTCATGCAAAGGGATACTAAGTCATTATGACCAAGCCGGTATGACCAAACTATAGTCTTAAACTGACTGAGAAGTAACTAGGCAAAATAGTAGGGGGTGGGGGCCTCCCCAGCACACTCGGCTGCGCCGTCCCTTGGTTTTTGGGAACAGATAATGTCCAAGGACAAATATCATGTCATATTTCAAGTTGTGACTGTCAAGTGTTACCCTCATTATATAAAGTTGTTGTTATAATTATTATTGTTATTTGATATTATTATTATTATTATATTATTAATGCCACAAAGTAGGTTATTGTCTTTATAATCCTTCAAATATCATGATTTTCTTTTACCGGAGCCTTGCGCGCGCTATGTTCACAGGAGATTGTATTCGCTGATATTTGTGGACAGCATATATCTGGTCACGTGACGCATTCCACCAATCACGTGAGAGAGAAGAGTATTGCTGATTAAGTATAATATTAGCCATTTCGGAGTTGAGGAAGAGACAGGGATAGAGTTTCAAAAATGAATCTAATTAAGAAATGGACTCGATCACAAGAAAGATCACACTAAAACTAGTACGTTTAGCGAGTTTGAGAATATTTGGATATTAAATACACATTGAATAGCAAACTTTCAAGCATTACAATAATATGAGAGAATCACTATGTTTTTGGAAACACCATTCCCCAAAGCCATACATCCACCCCCCCCCCCCCCCCCCCCTCCCTCCCTATGCCACGGTTCCTGGTACTTGTGGTACATGATGAGCTCACCTGCCTTCCCTGCGTTGAAAACTCCTGTTTACCATGGTCAGGTGCGGAAGGTGAATCTGCAACCACTGGTTAGAAGCCTTTGACTTTGGACACCAAGCTCCAAACACCTTACCAGTAGAGGCCATGTTTAGCCTGGCGTGTTTTGTAGTGCATTTAGAATTGGCGACAGAAGACGCCGTGATTGCACCGTCTTCGAGTCGACCATCTTCTATTCCTACTGGAAGATTACAGCCTCCACCTGAAGTAAAAAAAAGGTCACCTTTCTTGCACCGGCTGGTCGCAGAAATATTAAGCTATTTTTCAAGTTGTCTCCTCTTTCTTTTATGGTGTATGTAACCAATAAGAAGCCTACTTTTAAGATTAAAGTATTATGAACTGTCAGCTCCCTGCTTGTATCTTATAACCAAACGTAGCCTAATTAAATATCAAAGCATTCATTAGTGCTAGATTGTCTCCTGACTTAGTTAGTTCGTTATCAGCATTCTCGTGCCTAAGTATTAAATTAAGTAATGATCCAGATAGGAATTGTAGTGCTCTTCGGCAAACAATGTTAAAAAAGGTGTTAATTTTCTATTATTCTTTCTCGTAAGTTCATTGGTTGATACTTATAAATTCAATAGAAACCATTGAAATAATGCATTTTCATTCGATATATTCAGTTGTGGTTTGAATTTATTTTTGATCAAACTATGTTTAATTTGGAAGAGTATCGTGTGGGGGGGGGGGGGGGGGGGGGGGATTTCTTGCGATTGAAAAATCCTTTGTTTTCTCTATATCGTTTTGGCTGGATGGTGGCTTCTGTGCGTTTTCACAGAAAAAAGAACCAATAGCATAAAAAATACTTATTTTCGAGATGTAGTTTGGACTGTAGACACCTCCTAAAGCACTAAGGCATATTCAAGCAAAATCGTATGTGAGGGAGGCTCATTGCCGCAGAACAATGGATTCTACTATAGTTCTTAGCTGGATCATTACTTAAAGACTACCCAGAATGCTTGTCTATTACGTCATCGGTTACTGGTTTTACCGATTTAAAAGCTGACATACTTTGGCTAGCTCAGATAATAGTCATATGTATTGACATAAATTGAATCATTACGTTCACAAGTTCCGCGATCATTGATGCTTTTATTGTAATTGAAAATACTATTTTAAATAATGTTAATTTCCTACCGTCTGTGCATCCGTAGACCTCAACTCTCATTATGATGTGACCATGCCAACTCATGGGGTGGAATCGTACATAACGAGCGTAGATATCTGGGTGTAGTCGATGTGTTATTACCGTGAACCGGTCATTGTTACCCGGAAAGACCTGAAATTGTTCATTGACGAAGAATTTAACACGTAGTGTGTCCCGATTGCGTAATAATAATAATAATAATAATAATAATAACAATAATATTAACACGTATTATATACTCAACAATTTCTCGATTCTGATTGGGTGAGAGGAGTGATATTTGTACCTTAAGTAATGATCCATGTAAAAAGTACGATAAAATCCATTGTTCTGCGGTATTGAGCCTCCTCACATGGGATTTGTCTGTGTTTTAGACTACGAAAACACTGGGTGATAATTATGAATATTCTGAAATAAAAGTAGTAAAAGTCTTAGTTTCATTCCATTTTTAAGAACAAATTCTCCTCCAACCAATAGGAACAGCCAAAAACAATAGTTACGAAACAGGCACGATTGATAAGGTTCCGACTACGATTTGCTTTATAAACGACATTTGGAACCGCAGTGCAAATCGTAGTTTTAAATAGTTTGAAAAATTGGGGGAAATTAAAGGGATACCCGAGTGAAAAACACATTGGGGCTCAAAAGAATCTTCAACATGTTCTTTGTTCAGAAAATGTATTAAAATTTGATCAAAGGTTTTTAGTATTAAGAACGAGCACCTCAAAGTTGGCCCCCACGAAGACATGGCGCCGCCATCTTTGTTTGCATTTACGGAAGTGACGTCACTTCGTCCCACCAGCGTACTCACTCTCTTACTTATTAGGTGTTTTTAGGATGATAAACGTCTTAACTGTACCTCACATACATTGTAGTTCTTATACTTATTCAGAAGTCACTCGAGTCTTTTAAGCCATGTTGTTTTGCTGTTATTAAATGGCAGTTACGAGACCTTGTTGTTCGTCTGATAATTTCTCGCCTTCCCAATGCTTTTCTTCCACCTCCCAGTCTTCTGAACTTTTCTCATAATGTCGTCTTCATCATAATTCCGGTTTCTGTAAGAATTCCTCTGCAATCTCGATGAAAATATATCCACTTTAATTCCGAGCGTGTGAAAATCATACAAAGACAAGTAGCCGCGATACGCTGGTGGGACGAAGTGACGTCACTTCCGTAAATGCAAACAAAGATGGCGGCGCCCATGTCTTCGCGGGACCAACTTTGAGGTGCTCGTTCTTAATACTAAAAATGTTTGATCAAATTTTAATACATTTTCTGAACAAAGAACATGTTGAAGATTCTTTTGAGCCCCAATGTGTTTTTCACTCGGGTATCCCTTTAAACGTCTTCCTAACCTTTAGGGCGATTTTCATGTTTCAACCAGTCAGATCAAAAATTTGCACAATACAAAATTAACACCTTGCTCCATCTGAATGCCGTTCGGTGCCGTACTTCTTACACGAATCATTACTTAATAATATAATAATAACAATAATAATAATGAACATAATAATAACAACAACAATAATGCTTTATACAGTTTCTTCAAGTCACCTTTTCGATGCCGTTTTCTTTGAATACCGCCCAGTGCAAACCATCCATGCTGTAGGACAGTTTATAGCTCTTCACCCATTGGTTGGAGTTAGATCTTCCCTGTGTTGCCACACTGGTGACTCTCTTGATCGTTCGTAAATCTACTTTTAGCCACTGTTTCTTGTCGTTTCGGCCAGATATCCATCCGTGGTGAACATTCAGTCTACCATAATAGGCAGGGTAGCCGCTGTATGATGAAGCTGTCATCTCGTTATTGTAAATTCGGTAATCCGCTACGCCAAGGGGTTGCAAGCACATCTTCTCTACCGGTTGAAAGTAGTTTAAAATGTTGTTATATAATCTTACGGTTTAATGCACGCTAGCTTGAATTCAGCCGTCCATGCGTTGAGCCCAATTATAAACTAAGTACCTACTCTGGCAATACAGGGCTATTTTTATGTAATGGCAATTTATTCGAAGATATGCTGAATTTCCAAGGGGTTTAAAAAAATTCTAAAACCGAGAAGAAATGCACTGAATTTTCAAAACAAGTTAAGGTTTACAATTGTATCAGTACAATTGCAATCCAAGCTTTAATATCCTTTTAACTTAATTTATTAGCCACTTCGTAAACTGATAATGGACTGGGACCGAATTAAAAAAAGAACAATTTTAAAATGAAACTCACCACATGAAAGTAAACAGAGTTTGAAGATATTTTGAGTAAATAAGAACTGATTAATCACAAAAATAAGAGAGTTCAGTTGGAGCCGTCCCCCCAAACCATACTGCATGCGCTCTCTTAGTTTTGTGATTTTTGAAACATTGATCCAAACGTCGCCAAACTCATCAACTCTTGTGGTTTATTTTTTAATTCGAATAAATTTACATACTCGGTCCTAGTCCTTCAGTTGTCGTTTACGAAATCATACATCGATAGAACTTTCAAAAATGCAGTTGCTGATACTAGCCTTTTCTATGTACAAAAACTTGCAAATTGGCCATTTTATATTTGCTAATCGGTTGACGATATGAGCTAAAAACACAAATTGATGGCAGTAAAAATATATTTATCATTCTAAACCCTTTAAAAATGGAACTTTCCTTATATTCGATGACTGGTAAAAGAACGTCCGTGTCTTAGTCTCTTAGAGAATGGGCTAGGAATTAGTTTTTAGGTCTGAGAAGAGGTAGGGTTTCTAAGGTCCCAGCGGAGAACCTCTACCCAAAAAAAAGTGGAGCACCGCCCACATACGGAGGAACAAACGTTGCGTACTTACCTTGTCGTGCATCCATACAGTTCGACCCTTAAGCAGTACCAATTATAATAGGACCGGGGACGGAAACGTACGAACCGAGCGATGATACTGTGTTCCAACGTGTTTGTGTGAATGGCGTCTCGCCAGCTGTTTCCTGTAAATTGCTACGGAAAAAAGTAGCCCATAATAGTTTGAACCATGTGATGAACTGACCATATTGTAATCACTACAGGCCATATGGCAATATCTAAGGCGGAAAGCATGGAGGTTTTGAATATTCATAGAGCTAGGCTTGTAACATCGATATGATGTTAATGCAGGGCGAGAAGAACATAGAAGTTGCTGCTTGACCTTCAGGCAAGCTTCAACCTTACTTCACTAGCCCATGGATATATCAAGATAGCCCGAATTTTAATATTAATTAAATTTCAGTTAAAGGAAGTATATTCCTGCTTCTTGCCCATTTGGGCAAGTTCTTAAACTGATCTACTAGCCTGGAAGGAAAACCCACTAGCCCTGGCCTATTGGACATGACTTTTGTCACGCCCTATAATGACATTCTGTTCGATTCTGTAGTGTTTTTTTTTTATATAAATTGCCTTAATTTTGATAACCGAATACTTCGAATTCCTCAGCATCTTGACAAAAACTGTATCGGGCATAGAAGGTGAAAGTTTCGGTGTTTTTTTTACATGTGGTATATTCGGCGAATGATGGCATACCAATATATTTTTACTCAGGCTTCAACGCTCAAAGAGAATTTATTTACCTACCTTTGTATTTGTATCTGGTTTGCGGTAGTACATCCACTTGAGTCCATCAACGCTGTACTCTAGGCGATAGTATCTTGTGTTGTAATCGTGGTTGTATAATCCTTGTGTGGCTACCTTAGGGACAGTCTTCACGTCACCAAGGTCTATCTGTAGGTAATGGCCGCCACTCGTAGCGGTACACCAAGCTCTGCCATAGTTCAGTCTACCGTAACGGGGATAGTAGCTGGAGTAATAGTAAGAGGCTGTGATGGCGTTGTCAGTTATTCTTTTATCCTCCATTCTGAGGGGAATAGAGCAGCTTTGAACTATTGAATGAAAAAGGTAGAAAAAATGGAGATAAGTACACGAGAAGAAAATATCAAACTACCACCTTTACTGCCTTTGTTTGCTACAACTGCTACTTGTTTTTTTTGTTTTTGTATCAGCTTTTCCTCACTTTAAATACATTAATGGCAATTAAACATGCAATATCAATATCAGGAGCTGTGTCACGGTGACAGGTCTTTGTATTCGCTGTCCTACGGTGGCCCACAAGGGACATGCAGCAAACAAAAATAAATTGCAGCAAACAAAAATAAATTGCAGCAAACAAAAATAAATTGCAGCAAACAAAAATAGATTGCAGCAAACAAACGAATTGCTGCAAACAAAAATGAATTGCTGCCAACAAAAATAAATTGCTGCAAACAAGAATAAATTGCTGCAAACAAATAACTTTCTGCAAAGAAACATAATTTGCTGCAAACAAATAACTTGCTGCAAACAAATAACTTGCTGCAAACATAACTTGCTGCAAACAAATAACTTGCTGCAAACAAATAACTTGCTGCAAACAAAAACCTTGAAACGCTGCGCGCGCAGTATTAGGAGGGGGACTGGGACCCACATGCTGCAGTTTCCCGGGTCAAGATGGCGGTCAGTTGGCGGTCAGTTGGCGGTAATGTTCTGTCCTTCGTGTTCCGTGGAGAGCGCTTCGGCGCTGGCAAATTATTGCCACAACTGCGGGACTAAATTCGCAAAAGATTCCGAAGAAAGTTCTGACGTTCTGATTAGTTTGTACTTCCATCGCGGCTATCCCTACGATGCCATTGTAAGCTTGCTATTAAAAAGAGAGAAACACGGCATAAGCATGCATGTCAGAACACTTAAAAGGAAGCTACAAGCGTTAGGACTAAAACGCAAAGGAGTACAGTATGACGAACAAATTGTTCGAGAAGTTGTTAGAAGAGAAATGGATGGGGCAGGAGCACTGGCTGGCTACAGATACGTTTGGCATGCTCTTCGACTGAGGCATCACATGCACATTCCACGCAGTCATATTGCCACCATAATGAAAGAGATTGACCCTGATGGAGTCGAGGGGAGAAAGGCAAGACGACTCAGACGGAGAGCATATTTTTCAAGGGGCCCTAATTTCTGTTGGCACTGATTCAGTTATTTGACTCTTAAATTGACCAAGTGGTGTTTTTTTTTATATTTCAGAACTGAACTACATTGTATCATGGCACAATACAGTACATTAATTTGTATAGTAGTGATTTCACAACCCAAGAAATTAAACAAAGTGTAATACTAAGAAAAAGCCAACAAATGTTTGTATGTTATAAGGACCCTAAGAAAGGATATACACAGGCAGAGGTAGATCATCTTTATAAATCCATCGTGCTACCGAAAATAATGTATTGTCTACCAGTATATGGAGCGAGTGAAGCGGACTTATCAACTGTGCAATGTTTTCTCAAGAGATGCTACAAGAGGCGGTAAACGTCTAACTTGTATCTTATTCACCAACTGTTAGAGAAAGCCGATAGAAAACTTTCATAAGATCAACAATAACTCGACACACCCACTTTTTACACTTCTACCTAGGTTTAAGGATTTGTCTATTCGTCTTTACCCTGGATCAGAGGTTGGAAACCGCCTCTCCTAGCTTCTCCTTTCTCACATCAACGATGCGGCTCGGGCTGACGTCTCGCTACGCTCGACGTCAACGGCTTAAAGAGGTCTCGCTTCGCTCGATTAAGACATCTCGCTTCGAGCCTCTGGCATCCAGGGTAATTCGTCTTAGGTCATAAAGTTGTTTCATGCCGAAAGTAAACACCGAGCGTTTCAAAAATAGCTTTATTAATAGGCTAATTTTTAAGTAGCGTTAAATTTTTCAGATTTTTATTCTTTAAATATTGTAACATCTCATATATACTTTATTAGGTGAATAAAGACATTATTATTATTATTACTATGGCAATCATTACGGTGGTAAAATCACCTCTCCATCGATGCCAATTGTGTTATGACTTCACATGATGTGATTTGCTATGGACAAGCGAGTAATGCTATGTAAACAGCCTGAAAACAAGTACAAGATAAATATATCTTTAATACAAAAGTCACAATAACAAAAAATAGGTCTTGTTTATTTAACTTCTACTACAATATAAAGGCAGTTACCATACAGTAGTACATGTATACCTTACCCTTTTTGAATTACATGTATTTTATTAACTAACTGTTTTTTTGCTGAATACTAGATATGAATCATCAATGTCTCGTAAATTTTTGACAATAAACAATTTAAAAAACTAACTTTCTCAATATATTATTATGACACTGCCTCTTCAATAAAACTTTCTTTCAAATAAATCTCTAATAAAATACAAAGATCATTATGTTTATCTCTTAGAAACTTCAACATTAAAACTGTAACTGTTTATATATACAAATTAATGTAACTGCATTGTTTTTTTAGCAGACCAATATTACTAGTATGTATATTAACATTTTGGAGGAACAGCCACACTTGAATTGGAAGGCTATAATAATCATACTGTATTCCCCAATTAAACTTTCAATAAATTTGGATGTACAGTGTATATATTGCAGTTAAGTTTTTTATGCAATTAACTTGTGGTGCAGCTAGGAATGGCAAGGAAAATTTAAAGGTTACATTTTTCTTCTTCTTTCTCGTTGGTTAATATCATAAGAAAAACAACCAAGATGTTTATTGTTGTCACATTACTTTTGAATATTTTATTCAATTTTCATTGAACTACCAATGGTTTGATTTTGAAGAAAATTGCATTTGGGTAGGTCTTGAGGCAGCATCCAAATAGAGCCAGTGCAGAAGAACTCGTGATATGCAAATAAATCACTACATTAAATCCATCATTTGTTCACAAACGGCAAAAATCATGAACCCTTTTAAGCATAGCCAAAGCCTTTGCTATTGGCAATTGCAAATTTCATTGCCCTCCTGAATGAATCATATGATTTGTGGCTAACTGGTAACTTCAAAACTGAGGCACATGTATTTGCTTTTGGAACTGAAGTTGGATAACTCTCCATCATTCTCAGGATCATGAAGGAATTCTATAGACAACTGACAATTACCTAGAGGAGGCAATTCTTTACAACCACAAGTGAAAAACAAAATGTCACTAAAGGTCAATTTTGTTTGAATTTCTTCTATGTCCTGCAAAAAATCACCCCAATACACGCCTTTCATAAGTTTTACTTCCGGTTACGAAAACGAGGCTCCAGGTGGTTTGAAATCCAAGATGGCGGACAACTGCACAGTCTCAGCTAGAAAGTACCTCCGAAAATACTCCCAAAAGTATGTTATACCTGTGTATGGTTTTACAATCACTGTATTTATGTCCATGTGTAGTCTGCATTATTTTAGTATATTGTTTAGCGCACAGAAAAGTACTTTTCTACTTGATCAAGTCATCAGTCATTTCCGAACAATGTACACCCGTCAGGTTGCAAATCTAAAAAACGTTTGCAGCTTACAGAGGACGATATTAATTATTTCAGGGGCATCTTTCCGTCGAAGATATCTAAGCTAACTTAAAGGAGTCGGAAATATCTTCTGCCTAAAGTAAATTAGTAGTGTGGTCTAAAATTGAGGCAAAGTGATTTATGAGGTGCAAAGCAAATTTTAGTTTATTTCTGATAGGCTGTTTATTAAGCTCATGTCATGATATCTAATCTCTTTTGCTATTTAATGCAGCAAGTGAAGTGCTATCGATGGGAAATGTAACTACTGTTCACCTAACAGAAAACAAACATTGGAAAAAGCTGGAGTCAACTGATAAGATGCAGGCAACGAGTATACCGAAACAGCAGCCATTATACTGGATAACCATCCAGACATAGTTCCAGTTAGAATATGGTTTATCCGTTCATAGTACTCCAAAGCCGTTTTCGCTTAAATTTTGTACAGAACTTTTACATTAATAAAGCATGATAGCACGTTTTCTTTCCCCTATCCCTACCCTTTATATGGTAAATTCTATTTTTTCATACCTTTTTTCACATTGTATACAATTCATACCCTACCCTTCAATGTATATTCCCTGACTTTGTATCACTTACATTATTGTGTAACAGCATACGGTATTGATTTTATTATTCATATACCATTAAAATAAGTTTATTTGTAGTTAGAATATATCTAGCAGAGGATTTTGGACACTGCTTGGGCTTTTTGAATGGAATTCAAATTCCTAACACTACCGTTTTGTACAGAATATTCTTTTGTGCAATTATTGATAATTTGATAATTATATATAATAAAAAGCTTAGCACAAACCGATTGTAATTAGTAGTGGTTCCTATTCCCCTATCCCTGCATGCTCTGTGTGGTATATTAGCTCACCCTATCTAGGGTTTTAGCCAGTCAAATAAGGGGAGATGGGGCAGGGGTGCCAATGCCCTCCTTTCCCCAAGCAACTTCCCCCATTCCCTTCACTCTCATATCATCAGGCCACCACATTGTTATATCAGTTATTGTTTATTTAGCAGCGCTCACTCGAATATATATGCATTCACAACTCATAATTTTCCTTTTTTTTAGTGTTTTTCTCATTTCTGATTTTGCTTCACCTTACCCCAAACCTTCTGGGCTAAAACCCTGCTATCCATACACACATTTAATCACTCATCTTATGATTCCCCCAATTTCATGTGGACTAATTTTAATATCACCTTCAACCACCACTTAACACCTATTTTATACCAGTTAATAGTTTTGATATGTTTGTTACAATTTATTTAGTACTTAATGTTTTCATATTTTTATTGACCTGAATTGCTTGTATAGCCACTGTTTATAAGTGGTATTCCCTTCCCATATTACTGTTAGCCTCAATTAAACATTTATTTCAGTAAATAATATTTCTCCCTTCTCCCAAACATTATAAAAATCATAAGTTAGACCTGAAATATTTTAGAAGATGAGATTCCTGTGTAGAAACTAATATTATTTTTTATTTCCTTGAAGAAGGAAAACGAGCAGGTTTTTCAATAGCGGTCGGTTGAATCTGTATTTTCATCGTTTGACTGATGCCCATTGATTGAATATCATCAACAGTCTTTTCTTCATTCTGGTAGCTGTAGCTATTATTGTTTCCAAGAGTCAGAATTATGCTTGAAGATTTCTCTTCTCTCGAGTACGTTGACACCAAGGGAACATATTTTTCCGGGAATGCCTGTGCCTATAATACGACGCCTAATGCCCGCATACTTCAAATATCACTTTTCTGGGTGCTTCTTGGTGAAGCAGATTCATTGTTTGATTCATTGTTTCTGGGGATAGGGTTCTTTGTATTTCAAGGTATTGGTTTGCTTTAGAAGACATTAGTTTTCTTTGTGTTACATATGTGGTGATCTGTAACACCAAGAAACCCCCACTTCCCTCAAAGGTATACGTTAACTGAACAACCATAAGTTAGTCATATTTCAAGCAACCGTATCAGCCATACTCTTTCTCAGTTTTGGGTCGGCTTACACTACAAATCACGTCTCAAGAGTTATTCCAGTACATAGTGTACACAGCAATGCAGTATTTCATACGGCGTGTGCTGTTTGTGGTACTGATCTGTGGAGATTTTCAACAAAAGTTAATAGTTTAGAAGTTTCATCCGCGCTCTTTCGGTATTTTGCCCAAAACGTGGACGTTTTTCATGCAAATCATCAGTTAATATACGGTAAACTATACATGAACATAAATACAGTGATTCTGAAGCCAAATTCAGGTACGATCTACTAAATAACGCACATTCCGAGTCCTTTTCAGAGGTACTTTCTAGCTGAGACTGAGCAGTTGTCCGCCATCTTGGATTTCAAACCACCTGGAGCCTCGTCTTCGTGACCGGAAGTAAAACTTATGAAAGGCGTCTATAGGACATGATCCGATTCTCTGACAGTCGTTTGTTTGATTTTTCTTCGCTAAAAACAACATGTGCCATTTGGCTGAATGTATCAACTATCAACTGTCAGCACTGGTCAAGGTCTCAGCCAGCGATAAAGGGGTTATTGGTAATGAGGCACCGCAGTTGTGGCAATAATTTGCCAGCGCCGAAGCGCTCTCCACGGAACACGAAGGACAGAACATTACCGCCAACTGACCGCCATCTTGACCCGGGAAACTGCAGCATGTGTCCCAGTCCCCCTCCTAATACTGCGCGCGCAGCGTTTCAAGGTTTTTATTTGCAGCAAGTTATTTGTTTGCAGCAAGTTATTTGTTTGCAGCAAGTTATTTGTTTGCAGCAAGTTATTTGTTTGCAGCAAATTATGTTTCTTTGCAGAAAGTTATTTGTTTGCTGCAATTTATTTTTGTTTGCTGCAATTTATTTTTGTTTGCTGCAATTTATTTTTGTTTGCAGCATGTCCCTTGTGGGCCACCGTACTGTCCGGCCGGACACATTGATATTCATATAAACAGACGAACCTCGTGCACCTCGATGGTTAAACTCAAATATAATATGCAAAATAACTAACAAAACTGGGTATGTACAGAGTCTTCAAGGACAATACTGCGTAACATTTCAATCAAGCATTAAGGGAGGAGACTTTAACTGTTTGTAGCAGGAGCCATTACCAGGAGCGTCCATATGTACTATATATAGGTAACTCAGCAAATTTACACCTTGGGCTATTTTTAGATTGTTTTCCCCACGAATAAATGTGTTTCCTAAATGTTTTTTCCACGAATAAATTGTTTTCTTTGTTCGAAACAAAAACAATAACGGCAAAGATAAACCGATGATGTAAGACAACACGCATCCGGGTAGTCTTCAGTTGAGTACATAGGCACGAGAATCACTAATATCAACCTATTTTAGTTAGGAGATGATCCAGGACTAATGAATGCTTCAATTTTCAAAGGCAAGTAGAATCCACTCATTCATTTATTTCTCATTGGGTTTGCTCATATATATGTCACACTATAGTAACGGGAACTGTTTCACAGTCTTTGTTGCACTCAAATCGTTTCTCAGTATACGTAGCACGTGTTATGCCTGAGCTGCGGCATATTTCGACCTGTTTCGACTGACACGTTTCGGCTTTTATTCCCAGCTCCGCTTTTATATTCGGGCAGTGTCTATGTTATTCCATCAGCCTTTTATTTATCAGCATGCCCTTGTGTGTAGTATTTCACATGTGCATTGCCAGTTTCAGCCGGCTGTACGATGTTTGTTTAATAGGAGTTGGCGCTGTGCGCCTCCTATATATTTGTGACACAGTGTGTCCCTACTATTATTTATACACTTGCTCCGTGATTGTAACCTGGTTTTTATGACATCGACTGTTCAACTCTTATGATCGCCTATTCTTATAGTTGCGTCCAATCAGTCGTCGTATTTGCCATGGTTTGTAGTTTACTGGAGACTGGTCTGTCTTGGGATATTTTTTCCAAGACCCAAAGAGGTCAAAAGAAATATTCACATCAAAAATAGCACGAAAAGACTGTGGAGCTGTCCTGTTCCTAGCTATCATCCATCTCAATGCGATATACATGTATATATATTATATCGATATGCATTGAGTCGTCAATCCAGTTAATTACAGTTGTGATCCAACTCTGCATTTGGATTTTTACTTTCAAGCGTATGTGCTCCCGTCCGAAGTATGGTACACATTTTAATCACTCAAGTTCATGCCGCCTGTCACTCAGTTGTCTGACACAGGCTTTTTAGGAATTCCTTAAATCAGATCCATATAATTTTGTTTATTTTGTTTGTTCCTAAAGGTATACTGGTTTCCTGGCCTTTTATTAACATGCGTTTCTCCTTAAAAGCAACGCTGCATTTGACTTTCCGCTTTAATTCTGTCGTAGTTTAGGGGAAGCGGGCCTGAAGCCGTTGAAATCACTTTAAGGTGTTCCCGATAATTACTCGGGCTGCCTGTGGCAGCGCCGAGTCTTAAAATGCAAGTCGTTATTTTTTTTTTTTTATTCAGTGTAGCACGCGATCTGCGCATGCGTTAAAGGTCAAATTCACACCAATCAGATTGCACTGTGCTGGTCACGCAACAATCGCCAGGTTAATGTATTTACAGAATTTAATACAGTAAATCAAAATGGTCGACCCGCGAGGGCGAAAGCCTTCCAACAGGCTCAGGATATTTCAACTGGCGCTCTTGTTGACCATAAAAATACATGAACAACCAGGAGCCGTAATACATTCGATCAGCGCTGTTTGGACAGATCCAATGTACATTTAGAAACGTAAGCGAAATACAATATCCAAACACGTTTGGATCAGTCAACGGGTATCGAATTATCATCAAAGGTTAGATCTCGTCAGGCGCGCTCAGATAAGAAAGTTCAAAGCTCTCAGACAAGGCGAGACAAGGAGATATCACTTTCAAGAAGCATGAACTGTCAGCAAAGAGAGAGGAAAAAGTATTTGAAATGCACAGCGCTAGCTGAAATAGGGCATATATATAATATCTGAGACGTTAAATTACGTTACTGTGAAGAGGATCAAAATTCAAGTTTTGTAGCTTCAGACTGTCTTCTGCCGTGACTCGTGAGAGAAATTGGAAAAGATCTAGCTGTTTCATTCAGACACTGGCAAATTTATTGAAAGCTACGGGCTTACTTTATGAGATTATTATTCATTGTGGAATGAAAGGAAACAGGTTAGCTGAAAGTTAAGTTCGAGGTAGGCTTCGACTTTCATTCTGTAAGTAAACTCTTTTTGATTTGAATAAATTTCCTCTCAGTTTGTCTGTTAATGTACTTTTTCTTCTAATTATCGCTTTATTTAACATCTGTGATTTAGAGTATGCGTACCTCAGAATAAATTATTTGAAAGGTCAACTGAATTCTTGTGTCGATAAGCGCAAATGTTTTTTGTGAAACAGTCTGTGTATATGAGAAGCGGCTTAATAGAAGAGCTTTCTCATTTATAGGAATTACAATTGTTTTTCTTGCTATGAAATTTATGTTTCATTTCACATTTATTCATACAGTTTTAGCCGGACATTTCCCCGAGTTTTTGATGTCATTGTATTGCATTTATACACTTGAATTGCCAGTATTCTGTTGTTCGAATCCTGCGTTATCATAGTCATGCCATAAAAGCGATTAATAGACCAGTCTGTTTTTTTGACGTTCTCACTGGCGAATTAAAGCACGACTTGATACTAAGAGGATTTCAAATGAAAGTGTATTTCATCTTCAATCTCATGTGGCCCGAGTGAAAGCCCAGATGGGCTCTTGTTGTATTACAACTTGCCTTCTTATCTTACGTATCTGATCATACCACCGGCTAAGAATTCATCGCATTGCGGTATATCCGCTCATTTATACGATCAATTACTAGTGTTTCCCGGGTCGTTTACAGGATACAACTTCTTGGCCGCCTGATTTCTGCTAGTGAAAATGGAATCAATCAGATCCGTCATAATAAATCAGCTCCATTACCTTGTTTAATTTGTTTATTCCAACACGTATACTGTGTTTCCTTTGATGATATATATAAATACTGTCCATGCATGATTAATATCTGTTAAATTATGTTTCCTCTCTGCGACCGGCTCCTGAATATGGTCCTGAGATAAGAGGCAGGGTTTGATTGATTTATAAAACATGTTATATGCCTTGGTGCTTATTGAAATGGATTCCTATAGTATTCCTACACCTTCATCGGTGTTGTTATATTCACGGGAATCCATCGATAATTCTAATTGTAGTGACTGTTATATTTATGCTTCTGTTGCATATGCTCGAGGAACCTCGACAAGTGTCTTAATTGGGCAGGATACGTCCCGAAGAGAGACTTTGGAATGCCGTCATTTGGTCTGCCATCACGATTGTGGCCTGTACCGGAACCCTGTTGCTGAGCCGATCTGACGGGTGAAATGCCGATCTTCCATTACACAAGATTACTTCACTCTATGGAATATGGACAGGCTTCCTCTGAGAGAAATCCGCACAGGCAATCCATAGACTCAGGACAGCTTTTTACAAGTTTCTCATCGTTGTCCAATACTCGATATCGGAACAATAGATTGTGCATCGTAACCACTGTCAATCAGCATTTACTGCCCCGCATATTCGATTATACAATGTAACTACTGGCTTTTCAAGACTATAACAACAGATCTGGTGTCTTTCCATAAGGAAATTGTATCTTTATTTGCAATTTTCTCTATACAATGAAAGAAATAGTAGTATAAAGTACGTATCTCCCACAACTCCTACTTCGTTCACTGCATTATGAATATCTCGCTGTCACCGCCGGCACAGTTTTCATTTTAGTAACTTGCTGATTGCCTCTGGTTTCGATGCGTCACATTTGAATTAACTTTGGTTGATGTCGCGTGCCCATACACGGTCGCCCTTAGTTCCCAAGACTGAGACTGAGACATGCACGTATTCTTATGAGAGTGATTCACGCAGGGGCTGCCTCTCATATTTCGTAGAACATCTTTCAAACTAGTTCACGGTTTTTCCAAACTATTTGATACGAGTCAGACTCTATGTTTCACCCCAGTGAGACAACTGAAACCTCGTGTGTTTCGTATTACAGCTGAAACAAGGCAGATATATCGCAGATATCGCATTTTCTTGCAGTTTCAATTGAGAATTTTATTTTGGTTGTAATCAACGTTCAATGTTCATATCTCATTGTTTCGATTCATCATGATATCTCACATTGCCGTTTACATGGGCGAGTCAATCAGGGGTTGTCGCCCTTACTGTGTTGGCAATATATAACTTTATATCACACTATTACCAGTGGCGGGCGAGTCACTCAGGGGTTGTTGAATTGCACTTACTTTCACTGTAGGCAATCTCGCAATTTATATCATATTATCACCGGTATGGCGAGTCAATCAGGGGTTGTCGCCGGTTGGCAATATAGTCATTTGTATCATATTTTTACCAGTATGGGCGAGTCAATCAGGGGTTGTCGCCTTTACTTTCAATATTGGCATTATAGTCATTTATATTATATTATTACCAGTACGGGCGAGTCAATCAGGGGTTGTCGCCCTTACTTTCAATATCGACATTATAGTCATTTATATCATATTATTACCAGTACGGGCGAGTCAATCAGGGGTTATCGCCCTTACTTTCAAAGTTGGCATTATAGTCATTTATATCATATTATTACCACTATGGGCGAGTCAATCAGGGGTTGTCGCCCTTATTTTCTTTCGATATTGGCATGATAGTCATTTATATCATGCATATAAGTTAAATAAGGTTGTCACCATTGCATTATAATGGGTTCATATTTCTCATAGATTCGACTTACAATAAATAATAATTTTCATGTCCTGTGGAGGGACTGGAGTTTATGTCTTGGCTCCACCCAGATTTCCTATCTTTTTATCCCAAAGGGTTTATGGTAGGTTTTTTCTGGCCTCCCTGACATTCTCCCATAAGTTATTTTCACAATGTCTTCACACATTATTGGCTGCCTTTTTTCTTTTATATTAAGCTTCTTATGTTCATCGATGTTTCACTCTAAGAGCAGGCAGAGTGCCAGATTTGTGACTGCCTCTGTCCTGCTATCTCAAGTACATTCAGCGTGCGCGGTGGTGCGTGGGTTGATTGGTGCGCTGCGGCCTCGGGTGGGGTGCCACATCTCTGTGGCTGGTGGCGTTTTTGTTCCCCTACCTTCACTGAATATTAATGTAAGATTAATATACAACTAAAATTAAGAACTATATCAGTTTATTTGTTATTAAACCGTCACGCAATTGCTGGCCTGCGCCGTTACGCAGGCTACGCAGTTGCGTGACCATTTTACTCCAACCGAGTTGTATCCTTTGTATTCAGTGAACCGAGCTTGGCCGCCGCGCATCATGACCATCAGGTTTGAGTAACACAATATCTAAGGGGGATGTATCGGCATAAAAGCAGAAATTATTGCGGAACTCGAGAACGTAATAATTGAATTTATGTCGTGACATCTTATTGTTATCAGAGCCTAGAGTTTGACAGCTCATAAACCGGTAAAACCAGTAACCGATGATGTAAGACAACACGCATCCGGGTAGTCTTCAGTTGAGTACATAGGCACGAGAATCACTAATATCAACCTATTTTAGTTAGGAGATGATCCAGGACTAATGAATGCTTCAATTTTCCCACCACCTTCCCCTGATCGCCTCCTAGTTGCCTCATGATAATTTCTTTATTTTGGTTTATACCTCATAAGAACAGGTGGGCGTTTTTGTTCCCCTACCTTCACTGAATATTAATGTAAGATTAATATACAACTAAAATTAAGAACTATATCAGTTTATTTGTTATTAAACCGTCACGCAATTGCTGGCCTGCGCCGTTACGCAGGCTACGCAGTTGCGTGACCATTTTACTCCAACCGAGTTGTATCCTTTGTATTCAGTGAACCGAGCTTGGCCGCCGCGCATCATGACCATCAGGTTTGAGTAACACAATATCTAAGGGGGATGTATCGGCATAAAGATAATTACTGGTTATTTCATGGTTTTCTATGGAATACGGGCGAATATTTCACGAGAAATTTGTATTATTTAGTATACAACGAGCCTTTAGGCGAGTTGTATACCAAAATAATATGAATTTCGAGCGACATCTTTGCCCGTACTCCATAGAAAACCATGAAATAACCATATTATATATTATCCTATAAATAAAAAAATTACGGGAAGATTTATCACGACAATAGACTGCGAATTTTCTCGCCGGAAACAAAAATTTCGAGTGGCGGACGCGTCTGTAGACTAATTATGTATTCAAAATCTTGAATTCTTATTGGCTGATAAAGAAAGATCACGAAATTTCCTGCATTTTGATTGGCCTTGATCTAGCCATGAAATACCGCTCTGTATTTCGTAGAAAAACCATGAAATAGCGCCCTGTATTTCATAGTAAAGCTGAGCTCTGATTGGATGAAATATAATATTTATAGTATACTGCCTGTATCGTTCATTTATGCGTTCAGTGTTCGCAAGAAGGAACAGTGTCTGTAAAACAATGAAACCTGGTTCTATAAATAGCCCAAGGTGTAAATACGCTGAGTTATAGACATAGTATGGGAGATGGACACTCCTGGTAATGGGCTCCTGTTTGTAGCCAATTAACAATCACCAATCGACCTTAACGCCATACTTGCGCACAATCATGACAAGACTCTTTAACTAATTCAGACCGACCCCTGTAAATATAGGACTTAAAAGTCCTATACCTGGAAAAAATTATTGCATCAAATCTAGACATGCTGGAAATACGATGTTGCGATATTGTTTCAAGGGATGAATGACTTCAAAGCCAGAGCTGTAACAGGGATCGCTTGACTCTCCCACTTTGGAGAAAAACTCATTTGTTTCTTTTCGTTTTTCGTTTCGAGTTGAAAATCGGCTCAAAAAACTTGAAATCAAAAGCAAACACAAAATCAGCACTCAGTCGTTACAGTACCTTCTTTAATCTTTCCAACCACCAGGTTTGTTTACACAAAACACACCAAGCGACTGTGAATCACGCCATGTTTACACTGCATTTCACTCGACCACATTTTCCTGCTCCCACCTCCAATTGCATGCTGGGTAATCAATACAAATTCATAAGGGCTCCCCCCTTCTGGCCTTTATGGCACTCCTGTAGGTTTTTTTTTAAATATTAAGTCTTTTGCCCCTGCAACCAAGAGCGGTGATTTGGACCCAAGCCGTTGCTTTAAAGTGACAAAAACACATTCTAAAGGTGTAGCAGAGGAAAAAGATCACCAACTGCAGAATTTCAAGGATTTCAAGGATTTCAAGCAGAAACACAACAGAAAACCCTGTGAAATCCCCTCGCAAGCCTACTAAAAGCAAGCCAAGTACTTTTCAGCCATCCTCATACTTAATGATGTTCTCTAGCTCTCTTACAGTGGCTTTTTTCTCCAAAATTAGAGCAGATTTCATTGGAAAACCTACAGAAGAAGCCATACTTATGCACCTACAGGAGCCCATTACCAGGAGCGTCCATCTCCCATACTAGGGCTGTGAGTCAACGTATGACCGGATTGAGCTATATTTAGAACAGATCTCGCGGAAGTTCACGTGCCCACACTTTGGGAATCCAATCAAACCATAGTCAGGACAATGCAGCGTTAGTAAAATCACCTCAAAGAACAATAGATCATTCTTAATCTCAATAATTATGGCAAGCATATGCACGATCGCAGCAGTCAGAAGGCAGTTACCCGGGAAACATGTTATAAAAATAGCTCAAGCCGGTCATACGTTGGCTCACGGGTATGGTATATATGGACGCTCCTGGTAATGGGCTCCTGGCACCTATCAATATTTTCCTCCTGGGGAGGGCGAGCAACCCTGTTAACATACCAGGAGACGGTCAACGTTACATAGCAGGAGACGATCAACGTTGACGGTCAACGTTACCGTTCCGTGCATGAGGTTGCCTACCACTCGCTTTTCCCGGCGTTGCCTTTCGATGTGGTTTTGTTTTCGCTATCCGGCCCTCTCACTTCTTGGTACAACCCGTTGATCTGCCTTTCTTTTTCCCTTTTTGCGCATTACATGTATCTCTAGTTTTGGCCATAACACAACGATCTTTAGAATATTTGTGAAACGACACTATTACACAAGATCGGCATGCAGGTTGAGCTACTTACTAATTTCCCGTGAATTTCTGGACTATTCATAAGCTCCAGTGGTCCTTACATACAATTAGCTAGTTGGTTTTAGTGTTGACGTAAGCTTTGATGAGGTGTGAT
Source organism: Actinernus sp. WN-2022 (assembly GCA_030867875.1). Lineage (NCBI taxonomy): Eukaryota > Metazoa > Cnidaria > Anthozoa > Actiniaria > Actinernidae > Actinernus > Actinernus sp. WN-2022. The sequence continues at coordinate 143,976,960 of JAOWCC010001634.1, forward strand.
GTGTTTACTAAGGCCAAGTGAAAAAAAAACATGTTTATCGTCCGGAGTTCCAAAAAAACGAGCGTGCGGCCATTTTGATTTTTTATTTTCCCACCATCGAATTTTCCGCAGGCAAAGGTGCTAAATTAAAGGCCAGGCCTGTAAAGTCAGTTGCCTATCTATTACGGACCGGGCATACCATGATTTTATAATTTTCCGCGTACTGCGTATCAAATCGCAGACAAAACCGACCATGTTTTCACTTAAGGAATAAGTTACGTTACTCGAGAGATGTCGCCTGTGCCTTTTTATTTCTCGAGGGGGATTCTAATTTTTTTTATTATTATTATTTTTTTACATAAATTCCCTTCTTTGAGACTCGTCTGTTTTGCGTTTGTTGCCTTAGGATTTCCCGAAAATGTAATACTTATGCGAAAAAAACATTTCAGCGCATTCTACATTCTATAATCTTTCTAGTGATATATACTACGTTTCTATATTCTTCTTTGAAACGATTTTATTTGCAAGAGACACCCGCGAAGGTATACGGTAACCTTTATTGAGTGTTGTGTCACACAACTAAACGTGTGCCCAAGATTTTGATTTTGACTTTTTGGGACTTCCCCAGGGTGGGGACTTGATCAGCTGCCTTTCAAAATGTCAGAAAAACCCTGGGTTGCACCCC